>JAJONQ010029583.1:0-15696 GCA_036250385.1 Solanum microdontum
AGTTTTTTTTGCTGGTGTTTTTGTTTATAATTAAAACCAAAATCCCCTTTATTTGACATTTGTATCACCCCCCCCCCCCCCGACTTAAATTATGTTTTTATTCAATAATGTCTATTCCTACTGATTTGAACATATTCGTAATTTCCTATTGAATCTTAAAGATGTACCACTCCCTGTTGGATTTGACCCCAACTCATTTAGTTGGGTTATATACTGACTAGAGATCGTTGACACTTAGAATTGGAAGAAGTGTCCTTGAAACGTTAATCAGTACCCTGATCCGAAATATTGGATGAAGGAACCCCATGTAACTTCACTATCTCATTTATGTACAATTTGGCATTGTCTTCCGCCAAATTAGATACCTTAACGAGAATAAAGTAGGCTAATTTTTGCATCCTATCTATAATGACCCAAACAGAATCATGTTGCCTTCCAATGCGAGGCCAACCCACAATAAAGTCCATATTAATATCTTCCCACTTCCAAGTAGGAATAGGGATATCTTGTGACAAGCCTCCCTGTCTTTGATGCTCAACCTTAACTTGTTGACAATTTGGACATTTGACTACAAATCCCACAATATATTTCTTCATACCATTCCACCAATAGTCTTCCCGTAGATCACGGTACATCTTCATAGCTCTCGGATAAGTAGAATATCGAGAACTATGAGCTTCCTCTAGAATTTGATCCCTCAATCCATCAACATCCGAAACACATAACAGACCTTGGTACCTAAGAATCCCATCTCCTCCTTAAGAGAAAGCCTCAACGGACTTCTTGAGTACCGACTCTTCCAACTCAACTAATAAAGGATTAAGTTATTGCTTAGACTTCACATCCATCACAAAGGACGATTTGGAACCATTATGGAACATGAATCCACCCTTGGGTGAATCCGCTAGTTGGACAACCAGCCGAGCCAATCTATGCACCTCCTAACCAATTCTTTCTTTCCATCTTCTACATGAGCCACACTACCCATGGACAATCTACTTAGTGCATCTGCTAGAACATTAGCTTTACTAAGGTGGTAAAGGACACTTATATCATAATCCTTCAAAAGTTCTAACCACCTTCTTTGCCGGAGATTCAATTCTTTTTTACTAAACACGTATTGATGACTTTGTGATCAGTGAAAACATCCACATGTACCCCATATAAGTAATGTCTTCCTATTTTCAAGGCAAACACTACCGCCGCTTATTCAAGATCAGGGGTTTGATAATTCTTCTCATGTACTTTAAGTTGCCTTGAATCAAAAGCAATAATTTTACCATTTTTCATGAGGACACTTCCCAACCCAACTCTAGAGGTGTCACAATATACAGCAAAACCATATGTACCCTTCGGTAAGGCAACACCGGAGCGGATTTAAGTCTATCTTTTAATTCTTGAAAGCTTTCCTAACAAAACTTGCACCACTCAATCTTAGCCTTGTTTTGAGTCAAAGCCGTCAACGGAGAATAAATGGATGAAAAACCTCAAAAAACACCCTATAGTAACTGGCCAAACCCAAGAAACTTCTAATGTCGAAAGGAGTTAGAGGTCTAGGCCAACTCTTGACCGCATCCGTCCTCTTAGGATCTACCTCAATACCCCTGCTTGACAAAATATGACCAAGGAAAGCTACAGACCTCAGCCAAAACTCACATTTAATAAATCTTGCAAAAAGTTATTTGTCCTTAAGAACTTGCAACACAATTCTCAATTGGTCTATATGTTCATTCTCACTAGTCGAATAGATTAAGATATCATCTATAAACACAATCACAAACATTTCTAAGTATTGCCTAAACACTCTATTCATCAAATCCACAAATTCCGTCGGGGCATTTGTCAACCTAAACGACATAACCACAAATTCATAGTGACCATTCCAGGTCCTAAAGGTTGTCTTGGGAATATCAACCCTTCTCTCTCTTTGTTGGTGATATCCCGACAGAAGATCAATTTTGGAGAAATAGCTAGCTCCTTGAAGTTGATCAAACAAGTCATCAATTCTCAGAAGAAGATATTTATTCTTAATGGTCACTTTATTCAATTGATGATAATCAATGCACATTCTAGGAGACCCATACTTCTTTCTAACAAAAAATGCCAGAGCACCTCATGGAGAGATACTCGGTCGAATAAAACCCTTATCTAGAAAACCCTTTAATTAGTCCTTCAACTCTTTCAACTCGGCCGTAACCATTCTATAAGGAGGAGTGGAGAGGCGTTGCGTATCCGGTAAAAGAGCAATGCCAAAATCTATTTCCCCCTTGGGATAAATATCGGGTAAATCATCAGGAAAAACATTGAGAAACTCATTCACCCTCGGAATCGACTCTAGAGAAGGGGTTTCAGAATCAACATCCATCACCCTAAAAAAATGGTAAATACACCGTTTGGAGATGATTTTCCTAGCATTAAGACAAGAAATGAATTGACCTCTAGGGAGAGAATTTCCCCCCTTCCACACTAAAATAAGCTCATTTGGGAATTGGAATTTAACCACCCGAGTCATACAATGTATAGAGGCATAACATGCATGCAACCAATCCATACCCAAAATCACATCAAAGTCTAACATGTCCAACTCTACTGAGTCCACCAAAGTAACTCTATGCGATAAAGAAATGGTACAATTTCTATAGACTCTTTTAGCCACTACCGAGTCACCAACCGGGGTAGAAACCGTAACAGGTTCTACTAACAGTTTGAGGAATATTTCAAACTTCATGGCCACAAAAAGTGTAACAAAGGACAAATTGGCACCGGGATCTAACCAGGCATATACATCAATATAAAAGACTTTTAACATACTCGTCACAACATTCGGGGAGCTCTCTTGGTCACCTCGGGATTGAAGAGCATAAAAGCATATTTGCTTTTGGGCATTGAAGTTTGAACCGCTTGGTTCTCTCCCCTTGGTCATGAGTACCGGGAAATCTCTCAGCTTGTGGCCACACTTTCCATAGCCATAGCACCCATCCGAGGCAACTAGGCACTTGCCTTCATGTTTTCTACCACACTTTGCACAATTAGGCCTAGCAACATAAGAACCACCACTATTACCTCCTTGAGGTTTAGGGTTGGAAACCTTATACTTTTCGACCCTTGGAGCACTAAAGGAGCCTTAATTGGGAAACCTTTGTTTGAACCTTTGTCGACCTAGTCCATCAGACTTAGCATTGGAGAAATTCCCGTCACCAATTCTAGCACTTTTCACCGCTCTATTCTTGTCTTGGAGTTTCTCATCCTCCATTTGTTGGGAATACACCATATGACATGAGATATCCATATTATCACGAAGCATTGCCGAAGGACATTCCTTTCTTACCAATCTTGACACACCCATCAAATACCTACTCATTATATCTCTTGAATCCGCCACTAAAGTTGGGGCATACTTGGACAATTGAGTAAACTTTATAGAATATTCTTGAACAGTCATACATCCTTGATGAAGGTTAATGAATTCTTCCACCTTAGCACCCCTCAATTCTTGGGGAAAGAACCTATCAATAATGACAATTTGAACACTTCCCACTCGATTGCACCTGCTCCTACCGGCCTATTATTCTTCCATTGAGTATACCATACTTGGGCCACACTCTTCCATTGATAAGCGGCTAGCTCCGCTTTCTCTACGGAAGTCACCCCCATGGCTTCAACTATCTTATAAATCTCCTTCACAAATTCTTGAGAATCCTCTCCCACCTTGGAACCAACGAACACAGAAAGGTTCATTCTTGCAAAATCCCTCAACCTAGAAGACGCAAAATTCAAATTATGATTCACATGAGTCACAACATCCCTATTGGCTTGAGCCACCAAAGCTTGGGCCATTATTTGGAAAGCTGACCTAACCTCCTCGTTTAACATAGCCGAAGGATCAAACGGAGTTTGGTTAGCTTGAGGAGCTTGATTCACATTCTCCTCTTCCACCTTTCTAGAATTCTCCCTTCATGTATTCATTTCCTAAAGACACAAGAGAAGGATTAGGAGAGGGACTTTTATAGAGTTAAACTCTAAGGCACGACTCAAGAATAATGAAAGAAGTGACATTTCGTAAATATGTTATAGCCTCTCATTCATAAGTGTGGAGCGCTTCACACTTATAAACAACACTCTACTAGACGTGGCTTATGAGACATCATCCTAGAAACATTCTAAACCTTGTGCTCTGATTACCAAGTTTGTCACGAACCAAGGGTACCCCTAGACGTAAGATGGCGTACTTGACCCTGAAGGGGTCTCATACAAGCCATTAGCATATCATAACATAAAGTATTAGAACAATAATATTAAACAACATTTAAGTCCAAATGAAATATTTATAAAAGAAAGCAAAAGTCTAAACTTGTCTCAATTAGCCATCTATTACAATCCATGAGTCAAAATAGGGTCACAACCCTAAATAAGATAATTCAAAAATAGAAAGCACAAAAAAAATGAAATTCCAAGTGAAACTCCCATTCTCGAATCGTGAGGACTCAACATAGGCAAGGTGAATAGTCAAATCCAAGCTTGAACCAAAGGATATCCGCCTTAAGAAATGGAACCTACACTTTGGAAAAATGTAGAAAATATGGGTTAGTACAAAGATGCACTAAGTAAGATAGTCATGCACAAAATCCTTGAGAACATGCTAAAAAGGACATTTTTGTTGAATGCATGCTATTTACTAGTTTAGAACATCATTTTGAAGATAATGAAAAGGCATAAGTCATAAGGATAAACAACTCATATATCATCATGTCATAATAGGAACATACCATAAGTACCCTCAAAGCATACTTGTGCAATGCATGAATAAGATCCTATAATCCCACTCATACTAAGTAAAGCTTCTTGAGTAGCTATAGTTCATATTTCATATTCTTGTTCATACATTCATAAAGGAGGATTAGCCTTTATCGACATAGACCATGTGAGCTTACCATGGAATCCGGTGTCTACCTCACACCGAAAAGGGGTTGTCCTACTTGCCTAAGGCAGAACCATTCTCTTATCTTAGGTTGATCCACTAGCTAAAGAACTATGTGGGCACATAGTTATGAGATTGAGGGATTGCTACTAGAAACCCAGTCTCTACAAACGTGAGGACCTCCATCCTAAGAGATTGTTACTATAAACCCGGCCTCTACTAACGTGAGGGCTTCCATCTCATATTACTATCCACTCAGTGTTAAGCATATTTCTTATTAAGTTCATGTTAAGTCTTGACTTAATTTCATAATTATGGAAGAATATCTTGATACTCAATTCATAGAAGTCATACTAAAGCTCATAGATTCAATAGGTGAGACTACTCTTCCAACCTTAGAACCATTACATGTGACAAACCTTTCACATCATATGATATTCATACATGAGTGTGTACATAAGGATAATTATCCAATCAACACAATTACATCATAATGATATTCACTTTACTCTCAAAGTGATCTAAATGCATAGGGTCATCTGCATGTGGCTTTTTCTTGATATTTTGGAGCTATGTATATTTGATTGTAACGACAATAACAATAATAATCCTTGCCGACGAGTCTTTCCAGCATGCAATCCATAAAAGGCACATGGAAATGTTCTATTTCAGTGCTAGCATTCAACATTCTATAATACATGTACACTCTCCATCTAGTCACCGATTTATAAACTTCCAGATCCTCTTTATCATTGGGAACCACACTAATTCCTTCTTGTATATCAACACATTTCACTTTGCACACCCATGTATGTGCAAAATTGAGTAAATCACTCATGCATCTAACAACATTATTATCTTTTTCTTGACAATTTCTTGCATTGGTGTGTTGAGTCGGCGTTGATGTTCAATAGATAGAGAGCTTCCTTCTTAGAGGGTGATTTTGTGTGTGAAAATACATGATGGAATCCCAATAATTGCTAAAATGATCCACCTCAGGGACTTAAAATGCTTTGTAAATACCTTCAACAATGTCACGACTTGATCTCCATTCAACTTAATAGAAAATATCACTAGAAAAGTTTTATTGTCTCTGAGGAAAGCATACTGAAGATGTGTGGGAAACGGTTTCATCTCAATAGTTGGAGGCTCAATTATTAATGGTTTGGAAGGAAGGTTTACTCTATTTGTCAAATCCAAGTTAAACTTCTTTGGGTTGTACGAGCAAGTGCCTATTCCTGCTAATCTGTTGCATGATGAATCAAAATCCTCTACATAAATTCCTGAACGATTCAAGATGTTTTATTGTAATGGTTCTTCAACAAGAAAATCTTTGATGTCCCATTCATCAGTTCTAACGAGAGTGTCTATTCGAGAATTTCTTGCCAATCCATTAGCCTGCTTCATAGCTTGATGGACGTTGAGCCTGTCCTTTTCCCTACTTAATACCAAGTTTATGTATTTTCCTTATATATTTAAAAAGGTATTTCCCTTTGAAAAGGAATGATCTTGCCCAGTGAAAATGAATGGAATTGCCCAAAACATTTGACATTTCCCTCTCCCTTTCCTCATCCAGTATCGTAAAATACACAACAATAGAAATATGCTCGACAATAACCAATACAATATGAATTATTCCCATATTTTCTTTAATTGAAAGGTCACTCATTATTAACTTCATTCGAGATGGTGAAAAGGGCCCAATGTCACACCTAATAAATGTTGACTGGGGCATAATGTTACAATTTCCATCTTCAGCATATATAGTACCTATCCACACTCCATTATCCAATTTGATATGGGATTCCAAATTGCTGACATTCTTTATTCAATCTCATTCCCCATTCTGTAAGAATGGCATTACAATGGTTCGTAACGTCCATCACCATATTTTTATGAGGACACAAGTGTAACACCTCGAATCTCAATATGAAGAAAATCCCAATTTTCAAAAAACTGGTGCTAGTACCAACAAAAACACCCACAGACAGTAGGTGGGGTTCTGTCGTTAAAGTCTAAAATTTTCTGGTATCTGATCCCACCCATGCTCGACCAGTACGCTCCGTGGTTGGATCTACAAACCGTAGGTGAAGGTCATTGGCCAGTTGTAGTGCAATGTTTGTTAGTTCAACTTCAAACGGTCATATATTTTGGCATATATGAATTATGTAACCCATGACCTATCAAATTAAAGATAATTGAATCCTCATTCCAACGCTGCAGAGTTTGCTAAAATCTAAGCGCAAAGTAAAAAGTTAAGCTAGATTTAGTGAAGCCCTGTCAGGAAGAGCATGAATGACGACCCCAAACGATGGTTAGTAGTTCAAACGACGGCCCGTTTGTCCTGTAGTAGATGGCACACATCAATTTTAAGTTAGGGTCATTTTAGTCCTTTTCCCTATGCATTAATTGGCACTTAAACTATGTCATTTTACTCAGTCTAAGCCTAATAACCTAGTCAGACATGCCCAAAACCCTCATTCTCCAAAAGTCATCCAAACTTGGAGCAAAAAGAAGGGGAAAAGTCGACCAAACCCCCCAATAACAGGCAACAGTGTTCTTAAAAGTTCAACCCCAAAATCTAAAGGATTTCTCCATAGATTTCATCACCAGGTATGTAGGATTGCACTAGTGGGTTCCTTTCATCTACTAGGTCCCTATAATTCAGTCAGCTCATTGATTCTACATTGTTTGTTTAGATCTAGGGCTTGTAAAATCTTGGGAATTTTTTTTATTTCAGTTGCTATAAAATCAACCGTCTAAATATCATGTTTTCTTGGAAACGTTGCTTAATTCCTTAAATAAAACTCAGAACCCTAGTTTGTGTAAATTTTGTTAGTTCATGAATTATAGTTCCTAGGCCAATTAAAAAAAATATAATTCTCCATATTTCGAATGACACATTATCAGTATATAAATGTTGCATTCTCAGTTAACATGTCAATATTTTGAGCTGTTTAGTATGTAGTGCATTTTAGCTTCATATGTATTCAATTGGGAGTAAACTTAGTATTGAGTTGGACAAGGGTTCAAGATACACTCAAAGTCCTAGAACTACGTGTCCGCGTAGGATAATAAGGCCCCTTTGTTGGGCATTATATTTAGGGATCGGCCAGTCATACCTTTACACCCCTGGTGATGAGTCCACTAATTGGACTCATTTAGGGCCTTATTTTGATAAGAATAGTGTCCTCAAATACTTATTTTGTCTAAATATCTGATGAAAACTCTTAAGTTTCAGTTATTTGAAGTTTTAGTGAAAGCATGGACACTTAGGTGCAAAAAGGAACAAAAATGCTGAAAAAAATGATGAAGCTGAAACCCGAGCATCGCCAAGCACACTTGGTGATTTGCCGAAGGGATTTAATCCTCCCTGAAGGAGAAGGATAAAAAAGGTGATGAATGGAGTAGTCGGCGCTTCACCGAATAGTTTCGTGAAGCAATACTAAGTCACCCAATGGTCCAGAACGTGAAGGTGCTGAAGGCGAGCATGAAACAGCGATGAGACAGGCGAAGGGCGAATCGCCGAAGTCATTTAGCGACATTGACTAACTTCGCTAAAAGATCCGCCAACACTATTTTCTAAAGTCTATAAACACTGAACTTATTATTATTTTTATGGGTGGAACTTTTATTTTTAATTTCCAGAATAGAATAGTACTTTTTAGATATTTTCTCTGAAGTTTAGAGAGGGTTTTTGGGAACTTGAAGAAAGGACTTCATATTCCCTAAGTTGGATGTGGGTCTTCTCTATTTTTCTTCCTTTGCTTAAATTAAGGTTTAATATCTTATACCCATTTGATTTTACTATCATTTTAGGTTTATTTTGTTATTTCTTGATGTGTGGCTAAAAAACCCTATTCTTGGTGTGCGATTTAGCAAATATGTGTTGATATTATTATTGGGTCTTGCTTGCTGATAGGTTAGATGTAGTTTAATGGTGATTTCACCTAGTGGTTATGGTTTAATCTAAAGGGTTTGTAGTTGCAAATACAAAGCCACCCATGTGTTTTCGGCTAGCCTAAGAAGGAGGTCGCGAAATCAAGACCGCTAGACTAATGGCCTAAGGAGTGGGTCGACATGAGGTTCAGCCCAAGAGGGTGAGCCCTAGCTCTATATCCTAACACTCAACTCGAGAGAGTGAGTGGGGTAAGGCGTAGGCTGGTCTTCATGCGGCAAATGGGTGTCCGAGAGGAATGCATTTGAAACGGGGTAAGTTGCCCGAGAAGGAACTTATTTCCATTTAAAGCTTAGCGTAGTCACTATTATCTTACAAATTTCTTGTCAAAAGCATGTAGCCAACTATTTATCTCAAATTGTATTGCTGTCATACCCCAAGAATATTTCCCCATACTTGATTTTTTTGTTAATTTTTGCTGCTTTTAATACTTGTAACAAAACACCAAAATCGATATTTGACACTTTCATGTCACCCCCTTTATTTACTATGTTTTTGTTCATAAACATCTTTAGCTAGGACTAGTTAGAGTTAAATTTTATTTTTCTATCAATTCAGAAAACCACTCTCTTGGGACACGACCCCAACCTTTAGTTGGGTTACTATACTATCGACGATCGTAGACACTTAAATCGTAGGTTAGTGTCATTGGTCACGATAAGCATCAAAATGGCGTTGTTGCCGGGGACTGCTGTTATTTTAGAATTTTTAGATTAATATAATTTTATTTTATTTTTGTTCTTCTTAGTTGTAGCTTACTAACTTAATTTTTAGTTTTGTTTTGTTGATTGTGTAAACATTTCAGAAAGCATGAGTGTTAACGGTAGTAACGGGAGCTAGGTGGACCATCAGGAAGACATCAGTAACCTCACCAATATCCAACAGCCCAACATCAATGATCCATATCTCATGGAAGGTGTTGGAGCCATTCGTGTACCTCCATCAGAGGCAAATGTGGTGTTCCACATAACGAGCACCATGTTACAACTCTTGCAACTAAAATGACTCTTCAGTGGATTATCACATGAGGACCCACATGACCATCTTTGAAACTTTATAGATGTGTGTGGACCATTCTCGTTCAAAAACATCTCACAAGAGTCGGTTCGATTGAGGCTATTCCCTTTCTCAATGATAGGAGAAGCGTGCAAGTGGCTAGCTGAGTTGCCACGTAACTTGATCACTTCGTGGGAGGAGTTGGTCACCGCATTTAATGTGGCATTTTTCCCTCTCTCGAAGATAATGACTATTCGGGATGGCATCCAAATCTTTAAGCATCTGAATGGAGAACCTCTACACGAAACATGGCTTCGATTTAAGAAATTAGTACTGCAATGCCCAATCCATGGTCTGCCTGATAATGTGGTCCTTCAATACTTCTACCGGAGTCTAGACTCAGTAAACAAGGGTGCCGCTGACTAACTCTAACCCGGAGACATAATGCAACAACCATACGCAGTAGTAGCCCAGCTTTTAGATAACATGACAGCCATTAACAGATCATGGTACACTCGTGAGGATCAAATCTCCCCTATCACCATCTAGCTATCTAAGGAGAAGATTGAAAAGGACTGTGAGAGAGACCAAAACATGGCTAAGATCATAACGCAGCTTGATATTTTATCCAAAAATGTCATGGGGCCTCGTGCTCGTAGTACCAACGCTGTGGGGTTCGGGGGTGTGAATCCTCAGGAAATGAAGTTTGAAGCCTTGTATGACGAAGAAGTGAATTTTCTAGCTAACCTAGGCGGGGGATATCGTTAAAACTAACCTAGGCGGGGGATATCGTTAAAACTACCCAAGGCAGGGTGGAAATCAAGGTTGGGCTAGAGACAAAGGATGGAAAGAAAAAGACCGTGAATGGAGGGACCGAAATCCAAATTGGAAGGATGGCGAAAAAGATAGGTATGTGCCTTCTCACGAGTGATAAAAACCCAAGGATTCGGAAGGTGGAAGATCCGAGGATATGCTCTCACAAATCCTAAACAAAGTTGAAGGGTCAGACAAAATGCTAAAATGCATGAAAGAAGATGTGTCTACCCTCACTCAGACTATCACCTCTCATTCAGTCGCAATAAAGCAGTTAGAGACCCAAATGGGTCATATATCATCTCATCTCAACCCAAGACAACGTGGAGGTTTGCCTAGTGGTACTATGGCTAACCCCAAGAGTGAGGTTTGAGGGTTGACTTGCGTCGTGCCACGACGTTAACTAAGGTGTTGTTTGGCATGCAACCCAAAACCCTTTATTGGTTTGTTTTTTTTTTAGAAAATAATGGTGTGTTGTTTGTATAGGTTGAAATGAGGGGGGTAATTGAAATAGGATATGGAGGAAAGCAATAGGTTCAGTTGGTGGATCGATGAAAAGATTGGCAAACACGATTCGGTATGTTGGCTAACAGAAGGAACTGTTAGCCTAAACCTTATACACCTCGGTGGTATAGAGAAGTTAGAATAAAGTCACCTCAATAGATCTTGTAGAGTTAGAAATGGTAGATTTTGATATCATTCTAGGCTTGTATTGATTACATTCATGTTATTCCTCAGTTGATTGTAGAACTAGGATCGTTCAGTTTCAGTTTCCAAATTAGCCAATTTAGAATGGAAGGGTAGTAGCCTATTGCCTATGGGTCGATTCATCCTTTACCGTAAGGTTAGAAAAATGATTTCAAAAGGGTATGTCTATTATCTTGTTCGGGTTAAGGATTGAAACTCTGAAACCCAACACTTGAGTCAATCCCTGTAGTAAATGAGTTCTTGGAAGTGTTCCTAGAAGATATTCCTGGAGTTCCTCCCGTAAGGGAGATCAACATCAGAATAAATCTCCTCCCAGATACCCAGTCTATTTTGATTCCTCCTCACAGAATGTCTCCAGCCGAGCTAAATTAATTAAAAGAGAAGTTGGAAGACCTTATAGATAAGGGCTTCATCAGACCTAGTATCTCTCGATGGGGTACGCCATTATTGTTCGTGTAAAATAAACACGGTTACCACATAATGTGCATTCACTATTAGAAGTCGAACAAGGTCACATTCAAGAATAAGTATCCCATCCCCAAGATTGATGACTTCTTCAACCAACTTCAGGGTGCTAGTTGCTTTTCTAAGATAGACCTCAAATATGGCTATCATAAGCTACGAGTAAGAGATAATGACATCTAGAAGACACCCTTCAGAACTCGGTACGGTTATTATGAATTTGTAGTTATGTCTTTTGTACTAAAACATAGTCCTGCAGCTTTCTTGGACTTAATGAATAGGGTGTTCAAACAGTATTTGGACTTATTCGTCATTGTCTTTATTGATGATATCCTTATTTATTCTCATAGTGAGGAAGAGCATGCGACTCATCTAAGAGTTATTCTGCAAAATCTCAAAGATTGCCAGTTATTTGCTAAGTTCAGCAAATGTGAATTCTCGTTATAGTTTGTAGCTTTTCTTGGTCATGTTGTATCCAGCGAAGGGATCTGAGTGGATTCTCAGAAAATTGAGGCAGTACAGCACTGGACCAGACCCACTTCTCCAATATATATCAGAAGTTTCATGGGTTTTACCGGTTATTACAGGAGATTTGTTGATGGATTTTCATCCATAGATTACCCATTGAATAAGTTGACTCAGAGAATTTCAAATTTCAGTGCTCAGATTAGTATGAGAAAGCTTCTCCGACTGAAGACTAGGTTGACTACAACTCTTATCTTGACTCTACCAGATGGTTCATATGGTTATGTGACTTATTGTTATGCATCCAGGGTAGGCCTAAGTTGTGTGTTGATGTAGTGAGGTAAGGTCATAACTTATGCATTTAGACAACTTAAGCTCCATGAGAAGAACTACATGACTCATGACCTCGAGCTTGCAGTCGTAGTATTTTCCCTAAAGATTTGGAGCCATTACTTTTATGGTGTACATGTTGATGTGTTCAGTGATCATAAGAGCCTCTAGTATGTGTTCACCCAGAAATAGTTGAATCTTTGTCAGAAAAGATGACTTGAATTCCTTAAAGACTATGACATGAATATGGTTTACTATCTGGGTAATGCTGATGTAGTGGTTGATTCTATAAGAAGGTTGTGTATGGGTACTGTAGAACATGGTGAGGAAGAAAGGAAAGAGCTAGACAAAGATGTTCACCGGCTTGCTCGCTTAGAAGTTTGCCTTACCGACACATCAGATGGTGGGGTGATAGTTCATAGTGGATTGGAATCTTCAATGGTAGCAGAGGTTAAGAAAAAAACAGGATAGTGATTGTATATTACTTCGGTTGAAAGGTTCAGTTCATCAGCAGAGAGTTGAGGTTTTCTCCCAAGGGGGAGATGGTGTCCTTCGTTGCCAAGGTCTCTTATGTGTTCCTAATGTGGGTGAATTGAGGCAGCAGGTCCTTACAAAAGCTCTTTACTCTATGTATTCCATTCATCCAGGTGTCACTAAGATGTACCATGATCTACGGTATGTCTTTTGGTGGTACGACATTAAGAGGGACATAGCAAATTTGTAGCCAAATGTCCTAACTGTCAACATGTTAAGGTAGAACATCAGACATAAGAAGGAATGACTCAAGAGATTAACATTCCTACATGGAAGTGGGAAGTGATAAATATTAACTTAATTATGGGTTTACCTTGTACTCGCAGACATCATGACTCCATTTGGGTAATAGTAGACAGAGTCACTAAGTCTGCTCAGTTCTTGGTTGTCAATACTACAGATTCAGTGGAGTACTATGCCAAACTCTATATCAATGAGATAGTCAGGTTGCATGGGTTTCCCTTGTCTATCATCTCTGATAGAGCTCCTCGGTTTATATATTATTTTTGGAAACCATTCCAGAAAGGTCTTGGTACTTAGGTAAATCTCAGTACAACATTTCATCCACAGATGGATGGTCAAGAAGAGCGTACCATTCAGAATTTAGCGGACATATTGAGAGCTTCTATGATCAATTTCAAGGGTAGTTGGGATGATCACCTACCTCTTATAGATTTTTCCTATAATAATAACTTTCATTCCAATATTTATATGGCCCCGTATGAGGAACTATATGGGTGTAGATGTAGGTACTCAATTAGTAAGTTTGAAGTGGGTGAAGCAGCCTTAATTGGGCCATATTTGGTTCATTAGGCTATGGAGAAAGTTCAACTCTTCCAAGATAGACTAAAGAGATCCTAGAGTCGTCAAAAGTCCTATGTAGATGTGAGGAGAAAGGACTTAGAGTTTAAACTCGATGATTGGGTTTTTCTGAAGGTGTCACCCACGAAGGGGGTGATGAGATTTGGCAAGAAAGGGAAGCTCAGTCCTAAATATGTAGGTCCTTACAGAATCCTGAAAAGGGTTGGTGATGTGGCTTATGAGTTAGATTTGCCAGCAGAACTAGCAATGGTTCATCGAGTCTTTCATATTTCATTGTTGAAGAAGTGCAGGATAGTCTCACTTATGAAGAGGTGCCAGTTGATAATCTTGACCGTCAGGTTGGTAGGTTGAGAAATAAGGAAGTCGCTTCAGTGAAGGTTTTGTAGAAGAGTCAGTCTGTACATGGAGCTAATTGGGAAGCAGAAACATTCATGATGACCGAGTATCCTCACCTCTTTCATTACGATTCTATTTCAGCTTGAGGTAATAGTTCCTCTCCAATCTCTCAGTTTACTCTTGTGTAATTCAGTCTCAATATTTTGTTCCCTCAGTTATTCTTGCATTTCAGCATATTTTAATGTTCTTAGAACTCAATTAAGTTATATAACAATTTGTAGTACTTAGTGGTAGGGATTGCACCTCCTTCCCTCCACACTTAGCTTGTTTAGACTTTATTCGAGGATGAATGTTCACAAAAGGGAGATAATGTAACACCTGGGATCTCAAAATGAAGAAAATCGTAGTTTTCAAAACACTAGTGCCAAAACCAATGGAACGACACGTAGGCCATAGGTAGAACCAGGATCGTAGGTGGGGTTCGGTCATTAAGGTCCAAAATTTGATGGCCTTTGATCCCAACCACAGTCGACCAGTAAGGTTTGTGGTTTGACCTACGAACTGTAGGTGAGGGTCACCAGCTAATTGGAGGAAAACGATTTTTGGGTCGACTTTAAACAATCACATCTTTTACCACAAAATGAATTAGGTGTCCCATGATCTATCCAATTGAAGATACTTGAATCTCCTCTGCAACACCAGCGCGTTTGCTAGAATCAAAGCTCGGAGTAAAAAATCGTTCTGATTTTAGTGAAGCCCTATCGGTTGAGCATGAACGAAGACCCCAAATGATGGTTGGTAGTTCAAACGATGGCACGTCTGTCCTGTAGTAGATGACACTCTTTTTGGTCCTTTTCCCTATGCATTAGGCAGTTAAACTGCGTTGTTTGATGCCTAAATTATGTCGTTTTACTCAGTCTAAGCCTAAAAACCTAGTCAGACATACCTGAAACCCTCATTCTCCAAAAATCATCCAAATATGGAGCAAAAAGAAGGGAAAAGTCGACCAAACACTATAGCATTTTAGGCCTACGGCCACCCCAGTAAAGTGTAGCCTAAACTAGCAAAAAGTGTGGCCTTTGATAAAAGGCTACACTTTTATACTTTAAGCAACACTTTTCCAGGGGTGTCCGAAAGTAGCGTTACCTTAGAGTTTAGGCAACAATTTCCAACTGTTGCCTTATTAGCTACGCTTAAAAGCGTAGCCTAAAAGGCAAAATGGCAACGCTTTTGTGTACCTCAAATAGCAACATTTCTATCTCGTACACGATTTGTAAGTGTTGCCTTTTCTATCTAATGTATGACAACAATTTTAAAGTGTTGCCTTTTCTATCTAATGTATGACAACACTTTG
>JAJONQ010029584.1:0-38375 GCA_036250385.1 Solanum microdontum
AAGAAAACAACAAAAACAAAGAGAAATGAAAAGACTGATTTTTGAAGATTTTTAAGAAAAGGATGTGATTTGAAATGATGAGAAAAATTACATATACAAAAAGGGGGGTTTTCTTTGTGAGATGAAATCAAGAAAAGCACTAAATCTTGTGTCTTTTTTTTAAATCTATAAGGATTTGAATTTTGAAGGAATTTGGGGATTTTGAGAGGATGTTTTTTTTTGCTTGAGAGTTATTGCAGAGGCTTTCGACAGGTAGGAGGGTTTTGAAATGGGAGGGATATATATATAGGCTTTTGGGGTGGGGGGGGGGCCACACTTGAAAAGGGAATTTGTTGACTAGAAAAGTGATGAAATTTAGTGTGATTGTCTTAATTAGAAGATTTTCTAAATACCATGATATACCGGTCACTTAACTATTGATAATTCTTTCATTAACTCATGTTTTTTTCTTTATTTTTAATAAGAATGTCACTCAACTTTATTTATACCTATTTAAAAGTCACCATATTAAATATTTGAACGAGCAAATTTATTTAGTCAGTACAACCATTTTTTTTTCAATCCATACTGCAATAATCAATTACTCGGCCTAATCCTAACTCATAACTTAAATTAAACTTATTTGTTCAAAATAATCACATGGGAAATTGTAATTTTTGCTCTTGCCAAACGTTATGGCATACTTATATATTTTAATGTAAGTATCAATGCGAATATTTACAGTAAATATTTAAATATTGGATAAATTTTAGCACGTGTAACGCTTTTTAATTACTCATCTTTTTTTTTTTGCAACGTAGAATGCGAATTTCATATAACATGGTACATTTCATTAATCTTTTTAATGGATGAATTTATGTGAATTAATATTTTCTCTTTTTAATATTAGATTTAATTTATTTTTATTCATAAAAATAAACGCTACTCTTATAAAATTTACAAGTTATTGTAAGTTTTTATTTATTTGGGTTATGTCTAGGGTTGAATCAAATTGTAGTTTATTGATTCATGGATTCAAAAAGAAAGAAAGTTCATGAAAACTAAATAAAATGAGATGTCATATTTTGTTGATAAAATATTAATAGACTGACTTTTGAAGATATATAAACAAATGTGGGTGACTTTTTAAATTTGTTACAAGAAAAACATGATATTGTTTGTTAATTATCAATAGTGAGTGACTTTTTGAGTTCTTGTGTCCTGAATCCCCCCTCCCCCTCTCCTCCACACACACAGTATACATGTTTTGCCTATGTCACGTGATCTATGATTTCGTTGAATTTACTGTAAAAGATTTTCTAGATATTAATTTGATTATTAACGGAAAAAAAAAGTAGGTTCTATTTTTTTTTTAATAGTCTTGACATAAATTAACCAAAATGATAAGAACACCTCCTTAAATAGAGTATAAAAAAGATAACAAGATGATATATCTTAAGGTGGGAAAAGCTCAGAAATAGTAATCTTCGATAAATTTTCTTTATATGTTTCCTAGTAACGCTATCATTTTTACATTGATATAATTACCCTCAAAAGGTTGATTGAGTATTTGCGTATTTTGATTTTATTTCCACAAACATATACATACATACATGCACACATACATACATACATACAAACACACACACATATATATATATATATATATATAATAAATTTATCCCCACTTTGCGCTATCAAAATGATTTTCATTAAATTTATGACATGAACCTTTTAAAATATTTGATCATTAAATAAAAATAGAAAAAGAGTAAATTTTGTAAAGAAATAAATATTAATAATCAAAAACGTAACTTGTAACAAATATTAATATTCTAAAACATAGAAAATGAAGTACTAAATACTTGAAAGTTGTAGTAATCTACACAAATAAATAACTTATAAACTAATAGAATATTGAGATTAACAATATAATTTGTACATTTACAAGCATGACATACAGAGTATATGCAAGTCTTACCCCTACCTTGGGAAATAGTGAGGATATTTCAGATGGACACTCGGCTCAAATTAAAAACAAAAACAACAATAGTAAAACACAGAGAACAAACATGTAAATGCTTACCTTGCTCACAAGGCGACCACCAAAGGCCTCCTTCACAATGTTGTCTTTTGTCTCTGAATTGTTACAACAACTTTCAAGTTGATATAGAAAGCACGGAAGGAATTCGTGTGCATCTTCTTATTGGTTCCCATCGAAGTAAGACGAAAAATCTGATATTTTCATAAAGTTAAGGATCACAAAGAAATATAAGGTACACAGTTGACACAAAGGTACAAAGTAGAAGTTGACGTATAAATTGTAAAAAAAAGTAGCATTCATTTTACTATTAGCCTCGATGAATTTTTCTACTTTAAAAACGATCATATTAGGAATATTATTTATTGTGTACTTTATTGATAAGAATGTTATTTCGACCCTTGTTGTAAAATTAAACTAAACTACAAAAAGAAATAAATAAATGACTAGGACATAGGTTCACGTGAACCAACTCGTCTCCAAGTGAGTGTATGTGTAACATGCGGGATATCTCTCATGCTAAATCATAAACAAGATATGATAAAGCATACCTCTCAAGTGCTAACAATTTTCTTTGGAAAGACATAATCAAAGGCACAAGACATAGAAATGTCAGCTAGATGTTAAATCATGCAAACTACACAGTCTTTCCATGTGAGCTACAACAAGAAATGACATTAGCTAAGGTATAAAATCCATTAAAAATGGATGAAAATAAAGGGAAATTTTAAGTTGATACTTACTATCACATGGCAATACATGATCGATTGACGCAAGTAGTTGAAGCAACACTATGGTGTGCATGAAAGATTGCACAGCTACATTCAAAAAACATGTGTTGCCTAAGTTATACATGCCAACTCCCTAAAACAGATAATAACATAAACACAAGAAACAACAAGAGTTAATAGAATACACACAAGTAACGCCTTCATTTACCTTAAAAGATAAATTATTTAATATTGAAATGTAACATTCTAAATCATAGTAGAAAAATGAGCTTTCTCATATGTATGGCATCTCAGTACAACAACCACTACAACATTTTATGCCTTCGACCACCCTAGAAAAACTATCAAAAAATGTAGCTTTTGATCAAAGGCCACATTTTTTGACTTTAGGCTACGCTTTTCTGGGGGTGGCCTAAAGCAGCGTAACCTTTGACTTTAGGCCACACTTTTCAAGCGTTGTCTTATTAGCTACACTTCAAAAGTGTGGCCTATAATGTAAAAAGGCAACGCTTTGCATTACCTCCTATAGCAACATTTCTATCTCCTATAACTACACTTTTAAGCATAGCCTTTGCTTCCTTATTGGCTACACTTCTGAAGCGTGGCATTTTCTAGCTTATCTACAACAACATTTTGAAGTGTAGTCTTTGCCAATATACATATGACGATTTCCAATTAATAAGCTACACAATTAGCGTCCCTATGGCTACACCTTTGAAGGGTTGCAATGTTATTTTGGCTATAAAAATATTTAGAATGCCAAAAAAAATTAATTGAAAAATGAGGATATTGTTGTACAATAAATAAGCATTAAATTGCCTAATAAATAATTCAAATGTACAGATTTGCAATAAACATAAAAAAAAAAAAGCAATTTGTCTTGTACTACACATACTTATAAAGCAATACTTTATGTACAGTAATAAATTTCACAAAACCAAATATATTATATTCAAACTTCTACATTAGTTCAAAAACTCTTCATCATCTTCCTCAATCAATCGAATTGATTCCCAACACTTTCCTACACATTCAAAATAAAATTTAAAATAAAAAACAAACCATGTTCAACAAATCAAACATTAGAAAGAAACCATGTTCATTGTTTTCATCTTCTATATCCTCATTATAAAATTGACTCAGTTAAACAGGTTGAGAAGGTAATCACTCAGCCGTCTTTGAGTTCATCCCTCATGCTGGAAGAGTATTTCTCAGATGTTTTCTGACGGAACAAGTAACAGAAACACAATCAGTTTATTATTTTCTTTCGCTAGTAAATCAAGTTTCAGTTAAAGAGAACACGGAGGGGGTGGAGAAAGCAACCAAACAGGCTTAATATACAGTAAATTGGTTACCTTGGTTACGTGCTTATAGTAGCTGCAATATGTTCCACGCAGGCTGCGAATGTTCTCAACCCATAAGTTTTATCACAAGGAGTACAACAACAAAAATGAGTTTCCCAAGGCTCAATACTATTGGGTAAGCAGCAACCATAGTTAATGATAATCTGCATAAACAACTATAGTATGTAAACATCACTGTATCACACTTGTAAAGGGCAAGCCTATTACTTTTGTACACAATTTGACCAAGCAATTACAGTAGCTACTACATAGGGATGGCTAGCTAGTTCACAAGATTAAACTTTTGATTCTTCAGCTCTTGCCATGGGAAGGAGGACTACAATGTAGATTTGAGACACAAATTTCATATTGTTAAACTAAACACTCTGTTCCAAATCAAAACAAACTAAATCAAAAGCAACATTAATGACTGGATGAGCAAATTATCATCGTTAAAGAAAATCAAAACCAAACAACATGAATGCTATTGAAGAAAACTGAGCCCATGTTCAATTGAAGATCAGGAATAACTGTAACACTATATCACACGATGAGCACTGACCAAAATTTTGCCTGCTCTGCATAGTCAATGAAATTAAACTGGCAGGAATCACAAAAGAAATATCATTCCACGGGCCTTCATCTCACCTGTTCCTCTGACATGTAGGAAACTAACCAACAACGATGATACCATGCACGATAATTCATCTTTGATCTCTGTAACAGCAACAAGAGTCAACTTAGATCATCTTTAAAAAAATAAATCATGTATAACAGTGAAAAGCAGTAACATGCAAAAATGAGTACTGATAATAGATAAATCCAAGTGAGCTTGATAACAAAATCTTCATTAGAAATACCTTGATATGGCACCAGTTAAGAACAATTGAGACATTAATACATCCAAGTCATTCAACTATTTAAGATAACCTTGCTGAACCAGTGACCTAGTTCACAGTTTTGAAGTTTCAAAGGGAAAATGACAGCCTTTTAATTAAATGACATATGGTTTTGATCAAATCAGATAATGACAGTGAAGTTGCTATACTTAATTTCCCCTCAATGCATCAAAATACATGGCTAAAGTGAGGTATTTCCTTCTTGAGCCAATAAACCTACTCTATCTTCTATCTATAATAAAATGTCCTACAGACTTACACTGCCAAATAGTGTTTTGAAGTTTTGCTAAAAAAAGGTAGTTCTATTGCCTGATTGCCATGAAATAATATAAACAACAGATAAAGTACCAAATCAGAATTATGATAAGAAACTAGATTCATTTCTTAATAGAAAAAGTTTTCCTTATCCCTAGGGGGATGTGGTTGTGCTGTTGAGGCATGAGAGTAAAAACTTGAAGATTCCAGGTGAAAACAAGGTGAAATCAACCTAGTGATATAACTCTCAAATGGTGATCAGCCAATAGGCTATAGATATTCATTAGTTTATAGTATAATCCAAAATAATACCTCTGCCAGTTTTTTCACCAACTCGGATTATCTTTCCATAATATCTTGCTTTAAAAATGGTTGCACGACATAATTTACCACCATAAAACAGCTGGAATGATGTTATTCGACAATATGAAAGGGTGCAACAAGTTATCAGAAAACAGAGGAAGTAGTGTTGGCGGTGAGAACTGTCTGCGTGTATGAGCATTAGAGGAGCAATCATCGATAAACCACAACAAAAGATAGTGAATACCTTTAGGAACTACACTTGCAGCACAATGCTTATTCATCAGCTCTGCAAATTTTAACTTTCTGGTGTTCTATTTTTCTTATTGGATGGTATGTTTTATACACTGTTTTCCTCGCCTTTAACTTGGATTTGATGTACTTGAGCTGAGGGTCTATCGGAAACAGCCTCTCTACCTCCACGAGGTATTGGCAAGGTCTGCGTACACTCTACCCTCCCCAGACCCCACCTAGTGGGATTTCACTGGGTATGTTGTTGTTGTTGGTGTTCTATTCTGATCTCTTTGTCTGGAAAATAAAATATGCAAATATTGTGAAACAAAGTTTAACTAAGAGGGTACATACACTTCATCACAAAGCTACTTCATTCAGTGTATCTCATAAAATTCACTTCTGAACATTAACCACAAAATCTAGCTCAAAGAGCCATCTCTGCTTGCAACGCAACAAGTTCATCTTCTTCAGCTGTACACTTCTAAGGAATGGGCCGAGCAGGTTGCTTCCCTGCATGAACATGGACTGGAGCATCAGGAACTGTAGCTGCTGGTTGAAGCAGCTACTCTTCTAATTCTTTAAGTTCTGCCTCTAATTCATCCTGCAACAACAACATGCCAGAACTAGCAGAAATACATACATTTTTTATGTGATGAAATATTGCTTAATATAGGCAACATACAAGCTCCTAAAATCAGGTTTAGTCTAAAAAAATCCAAATAGATGACAATAAATGAAGAAAAACACTACTCCAACATAAGAATTTTAACAGTGTTAAAAATAAGAAAGTTGCCAGTACCTAATATAACATATATAAACAAACCTCTCCACTGAGTGGATCTGATGTCATGTTGGTATGCTTAGAAAGCTAGATCTTGAAACAGTTTTTTTTGTTCTTGTCAGGACCTTGCCGGTGACGCTTGGAGTTTTGGCAGTAATTACCACCAATCCAGTCAATCTAGAAAGGTGTCCATTGGAATTATAATAGATTCAGTTTCAAAATGCAGAACTCAAAAAGTAAAGCAAGCTGAACATCAGACTCACTTGGCAGCAGTTAAAATTTCTAGCAAAGAGATATCTGTTGACGATGGGACAACAATGGCTCAGAAAACTTCAAGGAAGGGGAATTTTACGAATGACAGAAACAAGAAGGAATTAGCGAGCACTTCTGCTATCAGAAATCAAAGAGAGCCCACAGAGAAGCAGACATCTCCTTTGATATCCACTAAAACCGTCCACTATGAACCAACTTCAGAGGCAGATACTAAAGTAGACAAACCTTCAATTGCACAGGGTGTAGTTGAGATATGCAACACATCACACAGAGTGGAGGTATGACCAACAAAGTGTTCCTCCAGACAAGGACTTTGCAGTTTGACAAATCCAAGCAGGCAAAGGAGGATGCTTCTATAGAGAGAAGGGGGAAATATGAATCCAAGGTTGCTCCGGAAGACATGCCTGAGAAAGAAGTCAAAGGAAAAACTACCAAAGCAGAAAATACAGGCAATGCATCTTTGAGATTAAAGCTTCAGGAAATCGTAGAAACTGTTTCTTCCCCAACCAAGCAGTGTCCAAATTCTCTAGTTCTAGAGCAGGGTGCGGTGCAAAAGCATCGAAACGAGAGCAAAAAGACAGTGGAAATCATGTTGGTGAGCCTAAGAAAATTCAGATACTATAGAAAGTGATACCCAAAGTCATGAGTACGCTATTAAGAGACCAACTACTCGTTCTTTAGCTTGAAAAAGAGCTCCTGCTAAGTTGAGTCACAAAATAGAAAGGGACCACCAGAATGTAAAGAGGACCACTTAAAGAAAAATGTCTTCCTTCCTAAAGATCTGTTGTCTAGGACGTTACATGATGCTAGCACTGGTAGTCCTTTGATGGTATATGGAAGGAGAGGCAAGAGGAAGAGTCACCATATGGAAGAACCTAAGGTTGGCGAGCAAAACAATGAAATGAAAGATGAAGAAGACACAAGCAATAATTGTAAAAGAGTACCAGTTCCTGAGAAATTTGTATATGTTGGTGATGGCTCTACTTTATTTCAGGAGAAAAATGACGAGATAGTCCAACCAGATGTTGGTAACCTAGAATCTCCTGTTGTGGAAATGACTGAGCAGCTGAGAAATCTACAAGAACATATAGTTCAACATATTCTTTTATAAAAGACGGAAGTATAAAGATATAGTTCAATACGTTATTAAGTTCACATGAAAGATACCAAAAACTAACGGACCTATCAGAATCAGCTTCCAGCATCTTGTAGGAATTCAACATCCATTCTGACTTTTTCCGTTCAAGCTGTCTATCATAGACAGACTCATCAGCATACCCAAACAAAGCAGCCATCTTCGTAAGCCAGGTTCTTCGCAGTGCTTTATCCAAGTCCGACCCTTCATAATCTCCACCAGGATTGCGAAAACAATGAATAAAGTTGCATGACGTTCCACGAGAGCATGACTTTCAACACATGTGTGTAATTCATGTTAAAAGATACGAAGTACAGAAGATCTTAATATTAGAATCAGGTAAACAATAAAGATGTTCGTTAACTAATTTATTCCCTACAAGTACTGCTCACAAAAAACAGAGAGTAACAAAGTCATTAACACAGAACTCAAGCGAGAGTAGTGAGATTCAAGCTGTACCTTAAGCTTCGATTTCATGAATTCCCCATATATGGCAACTTTCCATTTGGTTACGCTAACAACCTCGCATGTGATCTATAAACTTTCCATAAAGATTATGCAGGTATAACGAATTAAATCCCATACATGAAAATCCGCATTTGGGCATTTAGTACTAGACAAACTACTATTTTCAAGATATAAATCAATAACCCTCAAAGTTGCTAAACATAAAGCAGAAAACATAATTATAGTGAAGCTTATTAAATAGAAGCAAATTAGTAATTAGGCAAGGAACTAAGCTCCAAAAAGTCCCTTTATGTCAATTATGCAAATAGGTATATACTCTCCTAGATAATGGTAATACAATTTCGGAGGTTTAACTTAAGATACAATAAGTGTGACACTAAAACCACTGCCATCTACTTGAAACAATTGAAAGCTGCAGGCTGAGATCAATAATCTGGAAAACTCAAACTAATTTATGCAGTCAAAGAACCACATGATATGTTAAAATTCCCACTCCGTTATGTAGACATATTCAAAGTATGGAACTAAATTAGAATAGTTTGTTTGACCATTTGTCTCCACTGACCAACTCTTATGTGCATTCTCTCTGCATTGTGATCATTGTCAAACCAGAACATGTTTTTACGTCTCTAGAAAGCATCCACCACAATGTCTCCAACTGCTAAAAAGTTTATCTGAATCCCCAAAATTGCAAGATTCTCTTTGTTTGTTTTAGAATTCACCGCAATACTAGGATTGGGAGGGTCAATCACTTCAGATTAGCTTTTATAACCAAAAAATGCTAGTAAACCTCTGCTTCTTCCATAACTTCCTCAATTTTATTTCACGTCACACAATGTCTATTGTACAAACATCCATTAACCTTCAATTTAACCCCATAAATAAGTAGCTACAAACAATAAAGTAAATACATTATACACAACCCACATAACTCAAAGTTTACTGCTACGTAAATAAAGAGAAGAGGATGTGGAAGTACATTTGGCACCAATTATGTGTACCTGGCTTTGTTTTGCCTTTTCTTCCTCATCTTCCACTCTCCTTCGTTCTTCTTCTTCTACCTCTTGAGCTTCCTTTTGAACTAGTGCTTCGAGAAAGAGCCTCTCTCTTTCCTCAAATACAAACTTTCAGATAAATATTTCAATATTGTCTTGCTCCTCATGTACATGCTACCTTAAACTAAAAAGCAACTTACTCATACATATTCATAGATAATCTAAAAGAAAACAAAATGAAGCAGAAACCTTTCAAAACACAATTTACAATACCACTGCAGAATACCTTGCAACCTTAAATTGACAACAAGCTTAAACTATATGTAATATAATGAAATCGAAATTCTAAAAAATGTGAAGATTATTTAGATCTAAAATTGCATCTAACATTTTAAAAACGCATAAAATGAAAAGGTAATCATCTGAACAAGAACAAGGTTCGCATATATGAGTCGAGTGACTGAATATATCTCAGTCACCACAACCCATATCCGCTTCAGTAGACTCCCCAACTTCTCCAAACAATGTCGGAATTCTTCGAATTGTTTCTCCATTTTCCCAAACGAAGGCGTAGAAGAAGTAGGAAACTCACCATCCATCATCAAAGAAGAGAGAAATGTACAGTGACCAATTCCTTGTCCCACTCACAGATTTAGCTCATAAAAGTTTAACTTAATTTAAATTCCATCTTAATGCAACCCCATTAATCCCATGAATAAAGGCAAATTGACTACTATTCTACAGTTTCCCAGCACATTAGATAACCTATTCCTAGTTCCCAATTCAAATTTTAAATTCACCTCATAAAAAACCCTAACAAACTTCAAATTCCATCAAAAAATCAAAATAACAAAAAAATCAAAAACCCCATGAAGCAAAAAATTAGAACAGACCTGAAAAGGGTTTGCAACAATGATACCTACATATAGGAATTGTTTGCAGAAGCCGACAAGAAATTTTATGAACAAAATCTTCAAAGATATGTATGTGATTTGGGCAGTTTCTTAGTGTATTGATTCTGGAGAAGAGACGCTCTTATGAGACTCTAGCGAAGCTATGTATGACGAGAAAGTTTGTGAACAACAATGATACCTGCGTATTAGATTTTTTATTTGGGGAAAACAACATCGTTTATGATTAGTGTTGTTTTTATTGGCCAATCAGAAATTGGAGGGAGAGTAAAATATTTAGTAGGGAATATAATAATTTAATGAAAAAATTGGAAATATTTTAGGAAACATATAAGGTCACACTTATAAAGTGTTGTTTTTTAGAACTAAAAAAATAGCATTCTTAAAAGTGTAGTCATATGTGTAAATAGGTGTTGTCAATTATATCATAATTTAACAACGATTATAAAGTGTAGCCTATGCTATTAAAGAACACGTTTTACAAGTCTTGCCAATATTATCGTTGCCAAAAGCTACAAACTATAGCTACAAACTTACCCACATGACATACAGAGTATACGCAAGTCTTACCCCTACCTTGGGAGATAGAGAGGATATTTTCGATGGACACTCTGCTCAAATTAAAAACAAAATCAACAATAGTAAAATACAGAAAACAAACATGTAAATGCTTACCTTGCTCACAGGGCGACCACCAAAGGCCTCCTTCACAATGTTGTCTTTTGTCTCTAAATTGTACCAATAACTTTCAAGTTGATATAGAAAGCACGGAAGGAATTAATGTGCATCTTCTTATTGGTTCCCATCGAAGTAAGGCGAAAAATATGATATTTTCATAAAGTTAAGGATCAAAAAGAAATATAAAGTACACAGTTGACACAAAGGTACAAAGTACAAGTTGACGAACAAATTGTAAAAAAAAGTAGCATTCATTTTACAATTATCCTCGATGAATTTTTCTACTTTAAAAACAATCATATTAGGAAAATTTTTTACTTTGTACTTTATTGATAAGAATGTTATTTCAACCCTTGTTGTAAGATTAAACTAAACTACAAAAAGAAATAAATAAATGACGAGGGCATAGGTTCACGTGAACCAACTCGTGTCCAAGTGAGTGTATGTTTAACATGCAGGATATCTCTCATGTTAAATCATAAACAAGCTATGATAAAGCATACCTCTCAAGTGTTAACAATTTTCTTTGGCAAGACATAATCAAAGGCACAAGACATAGAAATGTCAGCTAGATGTTGAATAATGCAAACTACACAGAGTCCTTCCATGTGAACTGCAACAAGAAATGACATTAGCTAAGGTATAAAATCCATTAAAAATGGATGAAAATAAAGTGAAATTCTAAGTTGATACTTACTATCACATGGCAATACATGATCAATTGATGCAAGTAGTTGAAGCAACACTACGATGTGCATGAAAGATTGCACAACTACATTCAAAAAACATGTGTTGCCTAAGTTGTACATGCCAACTCCCTAAAATAGATAATAACATAAACACAAGAAACAACAAGAGTTAATAGAATACACACAAGTAACTCCTTCGTTTACCTTAAAAGATAAATTACTTAATATCGAAATGTAACATTCTAAATCATAGTAGAGAAATGACCTTTCTCATATGTATGGCATCTCAGTACAACAACAACAACAACAATCTCAGTATATGTAATGATTCGGTCGGTGATTTTTAGAAAGTTTTATGAATTTACTATTTTACCCCTCCCGATCACGACCCTGAGTCTTTTGTTATTTATGTTTTGAAAATTCCAGAACTTTGAGTAAAATGTTGATAACTTGGGTGAGTTTGTGGTTTTTGAAAGGATAAGTTGCTGATGTAACACCTCGAATATTGGAACTTGGAAGGGAAAAGGTAAAAGATTCATTTGAGTACATGTGCATGTGTATGGAAGGTTGTACCGTAATATAGGGTTTCATAGGCCGTACAACCAATCATGGAGAAAATTAAAAGTAAAGATTTTTTTACGAAGGGTTTCACAGGCCGTGAACAGGTCCACGACCCATCACTCAACCACTGAAAATTAACCCAAAATTCAATAAGGTTCATAGACACTTGGACGGTCCGTGAAGCTTTGTACTGACAGTGATGTTGTCCATGAAAGGAACCCATCTACTTTTAAATTTTCATTCAACTTTAAACAAACATGTATATCGGCACATAATGAATTTTGTAATCCATGACCGATAAAATTAAAGGTCTTTGAGTCCTCTTTCCAATGCCAGCAAGTTTGCCTTATTTCGAGTTTGAAGTAAATATTTATGCCTAGTTTTATGTGAACACCTATCACAAAATAAAAGTTGTACCGACGGCTATACGGCCACTAAATTTTTTCACAAACCATGGTGCCTTAAACGGTCCGTGAAACCTCCCTTTTAAGACACATCAAAAGTTTTTAAAGCTGGGGTAATTTTGGTCTTTCAATTTGTATTTCGTAGTTAAACTACGTCGTTTTAACGCCTATTCTAAGCCTAAACCACTATCACGACCCAAGTCTACACCCTGGATGTGGCCGGCATTCGATAACCATTGATGGTCCCCAAGCAAACCCTCATCCTGGCTGACTACAAGCGGAAGACTAACTCGAGCATACATAAGCTCAAAACTAAATTAAATATCATTAACATCAAATATTCAACTTTAACAAGTTTGATCAATCATCAAAAGATTTACTCAGAGTTTATAAAACAACTCAAAAGAAAGAAATTACAGTTAAATACTCAGCTTTGTCTATCTATGAAACATCTACTATTACAAAGGATATCGGGACAAGACCCACGATATCTCAAAACTACTAACTATAAGGTAAAGTTGAAGTCCTTCGGAACATGAGAAGGCTCACCAAGGTTGACTGGAATATCACGTGACCTCAAAAAAATACATGTTGATGATCCTGAATACATGTATTTGCATCATGAAACAATGCAGGCCAAATGGCGTCAGTACATGGAATGTACGAGCCTGTAAGGGGAAACTCTACAACATAAGTATAAGCTCGAACTAATAAGAGGGAAGAGATATTTACATTGTCTCAACTCAAAATGACTAAAGAATATTAAACTCAACTCAAGGATACCCAACTCAACTCAAGGATACTTAACTCAACTCAAGATACTCAACTCAACTCAACATACTCAACTCAAAATGAAAGCAACAATAAAATAAGCTATATACATTAAACTTTTAGAACAGTAGATAATAACTCAAATGTAAACAAAAATACAATAATAACTCATTACTCTTATTTGGGAGATTCTCTAACCGACAACCATCACTATAAGCAATGTGATGATACAACGTCTTGCCCACGCTTCCTAAACTGTCATATATCTTGCCGGAGTATAGGACATCCTCAACTAAGTGAATCCACTAACCTATGTTATAAAAATAAGGAATCTTCTAAAAATTATGATCATTTACTTATGTTGGCATACTTTGTCTATAGGGGTTGTGAGTTGTCTAAACTCTCCCCCATATCGTTGCTCAATACTACTACCAATATTATATACGCATGCTCATATGTTTAAAAAAACATAACTCTTCCTAAAGTTTGAGATAATTTCTCAAACTACCCTCTTAAAATAGGTAACTACTCCTGAAATAACTTTTGAACTAATAACTCATTTAGAAATCTCAGTTTTTCTTTTATCAATGTAAATATTTATAATTCTGGAAATACATAGTCCCCTTATAATCTTACTCAACTCATACTTGAAAACTCTTTCTCAAAAATATTTCAAAATCATATTATAATATGATCATTGATGACTTGGGAAGTCATACTGCATAAACATTGATGGTAAATCTAGTTACCATACTGCTCAAACATTGATTGCTTACTCGATTGTCATACTAATCATGTTTTAGAAAACTCTTTTCTCCAAACTCATCTTTACTTTCTCAAAACTCAGTTTAAGAACTCAAGTGTTGGCTTTAAAAAGCTTCTCAAAATTTATAACTAAATTCATAGGGTTCATGTTGAATTATGGACATGACAGACTCAACTCGGGGATCTTGATAACAATAGGGAATTCAGTACTCAAGATTCAAGAATTCAAGAACTCAAAACTCATAACTCAATGATATTACTCCTCTCAAAGATACTCAATTTATGCAGTTCATGTGGAATTATGGGCATGAACAACTCGACTCAAAGATCTCAATAATAATGTAGACTCATGAATACACTTTTCTCATTCTCATACTCATTTACTCAAATCTTGGAACAAACTATAAATAATTGTAGAAGACTTCTCGAAAAGACTCAAAGGGACTTTCTCGAACTTTACTCTTAACTCAGACTTTAATTTTAATTATGAATTCAAGGATCATGATTATGATATATAGGATTTCTCAATGATTAGATATATTTTGGATAGTTAAAATCAGGAAGAGAGCGAAGATACATTTTAAAAGAACTCAGATGGGACGAACGACGAAAGAAGAACGGGGGTAGGCGACCCTGGTGCATTCCTAGCCCAAGGCACCATCCCCTAAACTTCATACCACCATTTCTGGTGCACTGCAGGTGTGCCACACCATCCCTCCTAGCGCATCTATAGCGCGTCACGCCACCCCTCCCCCAGAATATTTTGATGAATTTTTCTTCTCGATTTTTGGTCCTAATTCACCTAGTATAAATGGATTTCTTTTAAACTTCCTTAGATTCGTAAACCCAACATAAGTAAACAATTTTCTACTCAATTTTCCTTAAAACAACCCTCTAACTTGAAACCCACACCTCAAGAACTCATCAAACTCCATTAATAAAGAATGAAGAACTAAATTTCAAGAAACTCATCAAGAAATTAATACACAAAATCTCATGGACGAAATCAACAAGGAAACTCATGATTGGTATGAGGGCGAACTAACCCATCACTATGAAAGCTTACATACCTCAAAAGAACTACTTTCTTGGTGATTTTCCTGATATCTTGATGAACTTCTTGAAACATTCTTTTTTCTCCTCTTGAACATTGCCTTAGTTTCTTCAACGCTTTAGAATTTAGTGAAAACTGGTATTAATCAGCTTTGACCCCTAAATGATTAACAAAAATGAGCTAGTCTAGTGGGGTAAGGAAAGGACCAAAATACTTCTCATTTTTTCGGATGTACTTCCTTAACAGGGCAGGTTGTACTCAAACATGCAAATCTCTTTAATACAAAATCAGAATTTAGCAAACTCAGTGGCGTTGTAAAGAGGACTCAAAGACCTTCGATTTGATAAGTTGTGGTCCACCTAACTCTTTATGCGCTGAAAGTTATAGTCGTTTGAGTTGACCATAGAATAATCTGATAGAGAAATTCAATTGGAAGGAAATTTCAAACTCAACTCATGCTACGGAGTGCTAGCGATCATAGCATCAAAGAAAAAAAAACTTATTCACCATAAAGAATGACTTGAATCTCAACTTACAAATTTTTGGGATGTTACAATATCTCTCCCTTGGGATCATTCGTCCTTGAATAGGAGCTGGACTGAGAATGGAAAGGCGGTTACTCTTACTAGAATCAAGCCTAACTCAACATCACCAATTACGTAACATAAGGTTATTATTCTGATCCAAATCACAAGATTTAGGTTCTATACCTCTGCAGAAAATCTCATCCCAAGAACACTACTCCTTACCACTACATTTAGCTAACCTTGAGCTCATATCACGAAACACCTAATGTATCACGTATTGTCCACATGATAAAAACACCACATACAAGCTTAGAACCTTAACTACTCCATGGACTCCTACTAACAACTCCTTATTAGAATTCCTCATTCTCTCATCCCTTCTACCAACAAAACTTTCAGGCATTATTACCAGGAATATGACTTACTACTCATCATAAAACCTTATCTCCTTTTCCTCCACACTTATCACCATAGATGGAATAAACACACCAGCACCACCACAATAAGAAAGTAGAAATCCTATTCTCTATCATCATACCACTACTATCAACAACCCCACTCTCAAAATTAAAAGGGCAACTGAAGGAGCTTTAGGACGAAGGATCATAAGCACGATTCATTCGAGATATCTTATATAAGAATATGTGTGTAATAACATTATGATGCTAACCATTGAGAGTAAATCTTAAATTTGTAAGAGTGAACATATTAGGAGACATGAATGCTTATATGAATAGGTTCATATGATGAGGTTGATAGTCATAACTTTATGGATTAAGCTTGAGATTACCTGGCTAAAGACTTTGCCCCTCAGTCTGGAAACTCAACATAGATGTGAATTGCTCTGAAGTGTATGAGCATAGGTCATAAACACAAATCTGATATAAGAAATATCATTATGATGTTGTAATGACTGAACTCTAAGGAATACGCTAGAGTATGAATGGATTGATGTACCTCTTAAACTCTTTGTGAAGACATCACTATCTCATTCTCAACACTTTACTTGATTTCTCATCTTATCATCTCCCCCCTAGGTCTGAAGTTGACACTTGAAGGCTATGGATCTATTCCATCATATCTAAACTAGTCTTCATTCCCTTTACTCTAATACTTAGGAAAGAGTTTTCTCATGGCTATTGAACTCTACATAAGCAGGTACTAAGACTCTTTCGAAGACCTCCTTTGAAGATACTTCTCTTAACCTCTTCTTAATGGCTTACAAGGCTGCTCCACCTATCTCTTAGGGTAAAATTGAATGCTTACATCAGCCTATTCCACATTAATAGCTCAATTATACTATCTAGGTACACATGAAAAATCACTAACTTAATTGGAACCTCATCTGATTATGTACCATCTTGGTACACCTCTTAATGCTCTTGTGACTTAGCCACACTTCACTGCCCTTATCTGAAAGTTAGGATCTCTCATCGGTACTATTCATATTCATTGCAACTAAAATCTCAATTCCTCACCTACTCTATGCCAAGTCTACCAGATCAGATCTCGAGACTAACATCATCACCCTCATATTGCCATTCTTTTGATCACGACGCTCATATTAAATTCAAGCTTAATTTTTATTACTAATCCCAAATATCAATATGATTGCTCGCTTACTATGCTAACTTATAACTACTAGATATAAATTAAGAAACACTCGCCCACTCAAACCTCATGGCAAGTAATCAATCTTTATTTCCAAGTCTTCATACTTACAAATCACCATCACATTCCATTTCACCACTTAAGTACTATTTACTCACTTATTATACATCATTTCCTAATTAGTTCTATAACCCTTTGAACATTATGTGCTCTCCCTTAAAATCATAAGCCTGGCTTAGGCCTATAACCTCATGAATAAAAATCAGTTCTTCTATTCAACACCTACACTTGGTTGTTACTAACAAAATGACACTTCATCATAAACTCATTTCTAGTTAAAGCATACTCTAACTCATTCTAACTTGCAACTCTTACTCTACCTCGTATCATGAAATCTTCAAAACTCATAATTTCTTAGTCTACGCATAAGGGAAAAATCCTCATAGTATCTTACTAGGTGCATTACTATAATAATATCGCTTTCCTCATCACTATTTCCCTTTCTTAGAAACCTTAATCTCTGCATACCTTCCTCTAATTTTGGGCACTTTCACTACTACTACTCATAATCTCGTAACTCATACTAAATTTTTGGGTGAAAAATACTACCCAAGCTCTAAAACACACTTACTCATAAGGATCTCAGCTGAAACAAGATTTAGAGAAGACAGTACAACTCGCTTTTAGCTCAAACACACATTCACATGAACATGAGTGCATTCTTTAGAAACTTAACACTTAACTCACTCATAGGCTTCTCTCAAGCCCCTTTGTAGTCTCATGAATTCCTCAAGACTTTTGTTGAAAGCAAGTCATCGATAAAAAACTGAATCTACTTTTCAACCACCTCTAGTATGAGGGGTAGTCGAATGAATCTGAGAAACGCACGAGTTGGAATAAGATCCTTAAGACAGTTCTATTGCACAATTTAGAGTATGGAAGAAGACAAACTTTTCTTAAATGTCTGGATTCCCTCATTTATAGAAGTAGGGCACTCACAACCATATATAAGATCCTACAGACACGACTTCATAGACACCCTAGGACACTTGAATTATTTGCTCTGATACCAAGTTTTTCACGACCTGAGTCTACACCTTGAACGTGGATAGCACTCGAAAACCATTGGTGATCCCCAAGCGAACCCTCATCCTGGCTGAATACAAGCGGAAGACTAATACGATCAAATTACACCTCTATTATAGAAGCATAAGTGATCGTTATCAAATAAAGAACCCAAATTGTAGGTTGGGGTCGATCCCACGAGGAATATGGTTTAGACTTAAACTTAACTCACAATTATCTCTTTTTAGTTAAACTATTTCCGAGAAAAGTAAACAGGCAGGTTTCTATAACTGAAGTAACAGATTGTTTATTTGAATCAATAAGTAACAAGTAGGCAAGATTAATGGTTTGAGAAATCAATATAAGATGGAAACTAGGGTATATGTGTTCCCCACGAGCTTTTAACACAGTAATCCTAATAATAGTAATCTTATCCTAGTGTTTGACAAGCAAGGTTGGTAAATTAGGTATCCCTAAGTTATTGGTCCTCCAAGTAGGGAATTTTATTGTGCAACAGTGTCTTTCTACGGGTGTATGCTTTACTAACCCTTACCTTTACCCTATATTAGTCATCATATCAATTTAGTTTAGTTTTCACCCTCACTTTAATTGAAATCAGACTATTATAAAGCATCCACTAAATCTCTATTGGTTAATCCTTTTCTCATTTATTACCTCTTTGGTCCAACAAGTAGGAACGAGGCAAGTTTTAACATTTGCAACTGTTAAAAAGACTTCTAAACGATAGGATTAACAATACATGCATAAATACTATTCAAGAATTACTTTGTTATTATTCATACATTGTTAATTGCTCATGGTTCCCACAACCCTAGTTGTGGATTTAGCTACTCATGCTTGATAGTTCATAATTCATAATTAGGTTAAAAGAATTCATGAACTTACCGTTAGAATAGATGAAAACCCAAATCTTGAATTGAAATTCAAAGTGCTCTTGTATAAATCAACTTCTGGAAATAAATTGCTCAAAGTTTTCAAAATAATTACAAAAGACCAATAACCTTACAATAATGTCTAACTCCCAAAAATGGAAATTACAACAAATATTAATAGAAAACAAATCCCAAATTAGGTAAGAAACAAAATAAGGAAATAACTTCTCAGACGCAGTTTCGATCGATGCTTCGACCTACGGACCGTGGGTCAACCTACGGTCCATGGTCACTCTCCATAGATCAACACTTGGGCAATAATTTATGGACTTCAGATAACGGTTAGACCTACGGTCTGTGGACTGGACTATGGTCCGTCACTTGTCTCTGTGATTCAAGTATTGGAACTTCAATTCTCTCATCACCAACGACAGATGTGCAGGACGGCCTGTGGGTCGACCTACGGTCATCGATTCTTCTGTGGTTCTACACATGGTCATAGTTCCTTAAACCTTCATCTACTCTTGCCTACCTATGGTCCGTCGATTGGACTACGGTCTGTCATGTCACTCCGTAGTTTGAGTACTGAAACTCATCTTTCTGACCAGGACCTACGACTACCCATCTATGGCCCGTCAATAGACCTACGGTCCGTGGGTGGCTCCGTCAGTGGCTACTTATGCACTTTTCAGCTCATATCTCTCTCAACCGCTTTCGAACGAATTTCCTGCAAAGATTACATCAAAACCATCAATCCTAGTAACAAAATTGCCAAAGACTCACACAAACTCTAAGTGAAATGCATCAATAGTACCATAAATTCATTGTACATCAACACCCTCAACTTAAGCTTGTTGTTTGTCCTCAAGCGACACACTAACACTCTAAACGACACTTATGTAGATACAAACTCAAGCAATCATATGGCTATCTAAATCAATTCCATCACTTAGTGCAAATCTTTTCATTTAGACTGGATAAGCTAACTCATATGGATCAACACATGACATAGACAGACCAATAGACATCACCACATACACTTTCAACAATCGCCAAGGTACCAACTTTCAAACATTGTAACTAGTGCCCTCACTTCAAAGAAATCCTTTTTCACATAATAAGTATAATTTTAAGTTCAAGGATTCATTAAAAACTCATACTCAGAAGTGAATTCAAATACAGTTAGTGCTCAATACCATATGCTTGCCCTTATTTTCACTACACAAACTCTCTAGACTAATCACTAGGATCACTATAGGACATTCTTAGCTTGTAACGTAGGCTCAGGGTCAGGTAGGGTATATTTGGGTACTTTTAGTGACTTTTCTGCCCTCCTTGACATTACATTGGCTTTTTACCTATTTTCTCAACCAGTGCTTGACACCTTTTTATTTTCTGCTCTTTTCCTTCACTTTCTTCAGCACATATGTGACTTTGACTTTATTGCTCTCATTTTTTCACATTTTCTTTTTCTTTCTTTGGTTTTTTTTCAACAATCTTTATCATTCTTCTTTTTGTTCCTTTTAACTCTAGACACGTCTTTTTTAAAAAATATTTATTTCTTCAGCACACAACTCTTTTCATACCCTTTTCTTTCGGTTTCCTTTACTCAGTTATGTTATAGCATGCTTATGATATGCCAGATATAGGGTTAGCTTGGGGTCACTCGTGATCCTAGGTTCCCTGTTATGTCAAGGGGGTAGCCTCATGGCGTGACAAACTAACATGATATCAGAGCATTAGTTTTAAGGCTCCTAGGATGTCTAAAAGTCACACTAAGTAGAGTCTCTTTCATGGGTGTGAAGTGCATGACATCTATGAGAGGGAGGCTGCGAAGTGTGTTAAGAAAAACTTCACTTTCTTTGCTACTCTTATCGTGCATGAGGTATGATCCAGTTTGTATATTCTAATACTTCGTTATACATTTTAGGTCATGCCTCCTCGTAGAGCTTACGCACAAAATGTTAATGCACGCAACGCTAATGCACTTTCTTCAATCCAGGACCATGAGGTTTTGAATAAAGAATTTCAGAATGCGATCCAGCTCTTAGCTCAGAGTGTAGCCAACAAGAACAATCAGCAGGCCCTAGTTCCTACTAACACAAATGGTGGATCAGTGGCAGCTAGGGTTCGAGATTTTGTTCGAATGAATTTGCCTGAGTTTCTAGGGTCGCAGATTGGTGAGGACCCATAGAACTTCATTGATGAGGTTAAGAAAATCTTTGGAGTGATGCAAGTGACTAGTAGTGATAGGGTGGAGTTAGCATCCTACCAGCTTAAAGATATGGTTCACTTAGTGGAAAGAAAACAGGAATGCGGATGCAACTTATGTGACTTGGGAGTGTTTTAATGGAGCTTTTCTGGACAGGTTCTTCCCGACTGAGTTGTGGGAGGCTAAAGCTTAGGAGTTTATGAATTTGAGACAAGGTACAATGTGAGTCCAAGAATACAGACTTAAGTTAACCCAGCTCTCAAGGTATGCTCCACACATGGTTGTTGATCCAAGGGCATTGATGAGTAAGTTTCTATTTGGGGTATCTGACTTGGTGAAGACAGAGTGCAGGAATGCTATGCAGTTAGAAGGTATGAATATCTCTAGGCTTATGACTCATGCTCAGCAAGTTGAGGGAGATAAGCTTAGGGAAATGTCTAAGGACAACCAGAAGGCTAGAACAAGCAACTATGAGTACTCTTAGGAGAAATTGAGTGGTGGAAATCACTCACAATTTTAGCAGAGGTCTATAGCCCCAGCACCTTCATCAGCTAGTGCTCCATGTAACACCCCGTATTCTAGACAGATCAGAAATGTAGATTTCAGAAGTTTCAGGCACCACCAACGTTGCCACCTATGGACCGTAGGGTGACCCACGGATCGTAGGTGGGGTCCATGGATGGCCACGTGTAGCTCCTTCACAGAATCCAGAGTTAATTCATCTAAGGGTCGAGCCACGCCAAGATTGACGGAACGTAGGTAGGACCATGGTCCGTGGTCCAGGACGTGGTTCAGACCCCAGATTCCACCTCTCTGAAGCCAAACAACGCCCTACCAGGATGAACCGTTGGTCAGTCCATGGTCCGTAGGTTTGGGGCCGTCAGTGGCTTCGGCAGCTTTTAAGTCAGGGTCATTTGGTCTTTTCCCTGTGCGTTGGACATCTAAACTACGTCGTTTAACCCCTAAACTACGTCATTTTAGTTAGTTTTAGCCTAGTAACTTAATTAGAACTTACACTAGTCAACTCATTCTCCAAAAAATTCGTCAAGTTGAACAAGAAAAGGGAGATAGAGTCGACCAACCCTCTCCAAAAGAGCAGCATGGTTTCCTCCAGTACCACCCCTGAAATCAAATTATTTCTCCGTGAAATTCGTCACCAGGCATGTGGGATTACACTAGTGGGTTCCTTTCACTTATTAGATCCATAGAATTCAGTCAGATTCTTTATTCTCTATATCATGTTTAGACCTAGGGTTTCTAAAACTTCATATTTATGTTGTGATTCAGTTGTTAGACTAATCCAAATCAGATTATCATGTTTTCATGGAATTGTTGCTTAGGTCTTGCATGAAACTCAGAACTCTAGTTGTGTAGATTCGGTTAGTATGAATTACTCTTGCTAGGTCAGTTTATTCAGTTATACATGCTCTAGTTAATAATGTTTAATTATCAGTTCATTAATATTGCATTTTCAGTTAGCATGTCAGTATTTTGAGCTATTCAGTATTTACAGAAATTCAGTTATAAGGTGTTACTTATATAATCAGTTAGGAATAAACTTAATACCTAGTGGACTAAGGGTCAGTCACACTCATAGTCCCAAAACTACGTGCCCCATAGTATAAGTCCCCTCTGAGGGCAACATATTTAGTGGTCACGCCAGTCATGCCTTTATACCTCTGACAAGGTATATTGGATCGTCTCGATGGGTCAATACATCAGACTCCACGGATAGCTCTCGTGGTTTTATGTCAGTTAATAGTATCTCCCACAATCAAATTCTTTCATTGACCATTTAGTTTTAGTTCAGTATTCAGTCTCAGCATGTCATGTACTTGGTCATTGCTTTCAGTTAGCTTAGTATTCAGTATATTTTAGTATTTACATCATGTTCAGATTATATCATTTCTCTTATTGCTTTGTTCAGTTATGTATATATTGTACAACTTTATCCTATCTTGCATGCTCAGTACCTTTCAAGTACTAACGCATACTTTGCACTACATCTTCTTGTGATGTATGTTTAGGTCCTCATTGTTCAGATCACACATAGATCGATTTCTGATATCCAGTTCAGTAGTATCAGTGGCGAGTCCTCATTCTTCGAGGACTATAGACATGTTCCTTTTTACATTCAGTCTTTCAGTTTCAGTTTTGCTAGAGTTAGCTGGGGGCATGTCCCAACATCTCTAGTAAGTTAAAGGATTTATTCAGACATAGTTTGATTTGATCTTTTAGTTGTTATTAAACTCAGTTTTATTTATATTCATATTTAGAATGTGTATTCCCCATCATTTTCTTTTATGTTATGTTTTAAGCTTCCGCACAATATTTCCCTTTTTCAGTAAGTCTTTCACTATGATTATGATATGCCAGTAGGGTTAGCTTGGGGTCACTCGTGATCTTAAGTCCCGTGTTTATGTCCAGGGGATAGCCTTGGGGCGTTACAAAGTTGGTATCAGAGCTCTAGGTTGAAGAGTCCTAGTAAGTCTGAAAAGCCACACTAAGTAGAGTCCCTTTCATGAGTGAGAAACGCGCCACACCTATGAGGGGGAGGCTACGAAGTGTTTTTGGCAAACCTTCACTTTCTTGTTATTCTTATCGTGCGTGGGTATGATCTTCTTTCCAATCCATCGTTATGTGTTTTCAGATCATTCCTCCTCGTAGAGATTATGCGTGGAATACTAATTTATGCAACACTGTCGCAGTTCCTCCAGTACCAAATCATGAAGTTTCAAATGTAGAGTTTCAAAATGCTATTCAACTTTTAGGCCAGAGTGTAGCTAACCAGAAAAATCAACAGGTTCCAGTTCCTGCAAATGCTAGTGGTGGAACTGCGGCAGCTAGGGTTCGTGTTTTTGTTAGGATGAATCCGCCAGAGTTTCTAGTGTTGCAAGTTGGTGAAGACCGTCTGAACTTCATTGATGAGGTTAAGAAAATGTTTGGAGTGATGCAAGTGACTGGAAATAATAGGGTAGAGTTGGAGTCCTACCCGCTTAAGGATATGGCTCACATTTGGCTCACTCAATGGAAAGAAAACAGGGGTAAGAATACAACTCATGTGACTTGGCAACATTTTTTCTGGATAGGTTCTTTCCAAGAGAGTTAAGAGAAGCAAAAACTCAAGAATTCATGAATTTGAGGCAAAGTTCTATGTCGGTCCAAGAGGATGGACTCAAGTTCACCCAGCTCTCAAGGTATGCACCACATATGGTTGCCGATCCTAGGGTACATATGATTAAGTTTATATTTAGGGTATCTGACTTGGTGAGAACAGAGTGCAGAAATACTATGTTGCTTGAAGATATGAACATCTCTAGGCTCATTACTAATGCTTAGCAGGTTGAGGGAGACAAGCTTAGGGAACATGCAAAGGATAACAAAAAGGGTAGGATAGGCAACTATGAGTACTCTCAGCAGAAATCGGGTTGTGAAAATCATTCATAGTTTCAGCAAAAGTCTTCAGCTCCATAACCTTCATCGGCTAGTGCTCTATCCCCCAGGTTTCGATAGGATCAGAAAGGTAGGGCATCAGGCTCTAAGTCTCAAGGGAGTGTTTTCGTTACTAGGACCTACCCAACTTGTCCAAAGTGTGGTAAAAATTATCCGTGCGAGTGTTTTGAAAGAAAATATGGATGTTTTAGGTGTGGTTAGACTGGTCACAGGTTGAGAGATTGACCTTTTTCTAAATAGGGTCAAGGAGGTAGCACTAGTAGGGCTCAGTCTACAGCTTCAGCAGCACCAGCAGGTCGCCCGACTCAGTAAGGTACTCTATCTTGTATAGGTGGCGGTCAGCGCCAGAATAGGTTGTATGCTCTCCAGGCTCGCCAGGATCAAGAAGATTCTTATGATGTGGTTACTGGTACATTGCAAGTCTTTCATTTAGATGTTTATGCTTTGTTAGATCCAGAGGCTACTCTTTCCTTTGTAACTCCTTATATAGCATTAAACTTATGTGTCAGTCGAGAAACTCTTTCAGAACCCTTTTCAGTATCTACTCCAGTTGGTGACCCAGTTATAGCTACACAGGTATACAGAAACTTCCCTGTCATAGTCTCTCAGAAAGTCCCCTCAGCAGATCTTGTAGAGTTAGAAATGGTAGACTTTGATAATATTCTAGGCATGGATTGGTTACATTCTTGTTATGCCTCAATCGATTGTAGAACTAGGATCGTTCATTTTCAGTTTCTAAGTGAACCAGTCCTAGAGTGAAAGGGTAGTAGCTCAGTGCCTATGGGTCAATTCATTTCCTACCTTAAGGCCAGAAATATGATCTCTAAAGGGTATCTCTATCATCTAGTTCGAGTTAAGGATTCAAGTTCTAAAACCCCAAATCTTGAGTCAGTTCCTGTAGTTAATGAGTTCCAAGAAGTGTTTCCAGAAGTTCTTCCTAGAGTTCCTCCTGAAAGGGAAATCGACTTCGGAATTGATCTTCTTCCAGATACCCAGCCTATTTTTATTCCTCCTTAAAGAATGGCTTCAGCTGAGCTTAAGGAATTGAAGGAGAAGTTGAAAGACCTTCTAGATAAGGGCTTCATCAGACCTAGTATTTCCCCATGGGGTGCACTAGTTTTGTTTAGGAAGAAGAATGGTGGGTCTCTCAGGATGTGCACTAATTATCGACAGTTGAACAAAGTCACAATCAAGAATAAGTACCTTATCCTCAAGATTGATGACTTATTTGATCAACTTCAGGGTGCTAGCCATTTTTCGAAGATAGACCTCAGATCTGGTTATCATCAGCTTAGAGTCAGAGATAGTGACATTCAGAAAATTACCTTCAGAACTCGATATGGTCATTATAAATTTGTAGTTATTTCATTTGACTAACCAATGCTCATGAAACTTTCATGGATTTCATGAATAGGGTGTTCAAGTAGTAACTGGACTTGTTCGTTATTTTCTTTATTGATAATATCCTCATTTACTCTAGGAATGAGGAAGAACATACGACTCATTTGAGGGTTTTCCTGGAAACTCTCAAAGAGCGCCAGTTCTTCTCTATGTTTAGAAAATGTGAGTTTTGGTTACAATCAGTTGCTTTCCTTGGTCATATAGTATCTAGGGAACGGATCCGAGTGGATTCTTAACAAATAGAGGCAGTGAAACAATGATCCAGGCCTACCTCTCCTACCGATATCAGAGGTTTCTTGGGTTTGGTGGGTTATTACAAAAGGTTCATGGAAGGATTTTCATCAATAGCTTCTCCAATGACTAAGTTGACTCAGAAAAAGGTGAAGTTTTAGTGGTTAGATGATTGTGAGAATGGATTCTCAGAAGTGAAAACTAGGTTTATTACAACAACTATTTTGACTCTACCAGAGGGTTCAAACGATTATGTAATCTATTGTGATGCATCTAGAGTCGGCCTAGGTTGTGTGTTGATGCAGCAAGGTAAGGTTATAGCATATGTTACAAAACAACTTAAGGTGCATGAGAAGAACTATCCGACTCATGACCTCAAGCTTGCAGCCATAGTATTTTCCCTTAAGATCTGGAGACATTACTTGTATGGTGTTCACGTATATGTGTTCATAGACCATAAGAGCCTGCAGTATGTGTTCACCCAGAAAGAGTTGAATCTTCACCAAAGGAGATAGCTTGAGTTCCTCAAGGACTATGATATGAATGTGCTTTACCATCCTGGTATGGCCAATGTAGTAGCAGATGGTCTTACCAAACTATTTATGGGTAGTGTAGCACATTTTGAGGAATAAAGGAAAGAACTAGCGAAAGATGTACACCGGCTTGGTCGTTTAGGAGTTCGCCTTATGAGCGTATAAGATGGTGGTGTGATAGTTCAAAATGGGTTAGAATCTTCATTGGTAGTGGAGGGTAAGAAAAAAAAGACAGTGACCCCATATTGCTTCAACTGAAGGGTGCAGTTCATCGGTAGAGAGTTGAGATTTTCTCCCAAGGGGGAGATGGTGTGCTTCACTATCAGGGGCGTTTATGTGTTCCTAAGGTGGGTGAGTTGATATAGCAGATCCTTACAAAAGCCCAGAACTCCAGATATTCTATTCATACAGGCACCACTAAGATGTATTGTGATCTGCAGGAAGTCTTTTGGTGGAATGGCATGAAAAGGGATATAGCAAATTTTGTGGCTAAGTGCCCTAATTGTCAGCAGGTGAAGGTAGAACATCAGAAACCATGAGGTATGACTCAAGAGTTCAACATTCCTACATGGAAGTGGGAAGTGATAAACATGGACTTCATTACAGGTTTACCTCGTACTCGCAGACATCATGACTCCATTTGGTTGATAGTTGATAAAGTTACTAAGTCTGCTCACTTTTTGGCTATCAAGACTACAGACTCGGTGAAGGACTACGCCAAGCTTTACATTAATGAGATAGTCAGGTTGTATGGGGTTTTCTGTTTATCATCTCAGATAGAGGTCATCAGTTTACCTCTCATTTCTGGAAGTCATTTCAGAAAGGTCTTGGTCCACAAGTTAACCTTAACACAACATTTCATCCATAGACGGATGGTCAGGCAGAGCGTACCATTCAGACCTTAGAGGACATGTTGAGAGCTTGCGTGATTGATTTCAAGGGTAGTTGGGATTATCACCTTCCTCTTATAGAGTTCGCCTACAATAATAACTACCATTCCAGTATTCAAATGGCCCCTTATGAGGCATTGTATGGGCGTAGATGTACATCTCTAATTGGTTGGTTTGAAGTAGGTAAAGCAGCCTTCATAGGACCAGAATCGGTTCATGATTCTATGGAAAGAGTTCAACTCATCAGAGATAGACTTAAGAAAGCCCAGAGTCACCAGAAGTCCTATGCAGATGTAAGGAGAAGGGACTTGGAGTTCCAAATTGATAATTGGGTTTTCCTAAAAGTGTCACCTATGAAAGGGGTGATGAGATTTGGCAAGAATGGGAAGCTCCGTCCTAGATATGCATGCCCTTACAAGATCTTGAAAAGAGTTGGTAAAGTGTCTTATAAGTTAGAGTTGCTAGCAGAACTAGCAGCAGTGCATCCAGTCTTTCACGTTTCTTTGTTACAAAAGTGTGTGGGTGATCTAGCATCTATAGTACCATTGGAAAGTGAGGCTGTGGAGGATAGTCTCACTTATGAGGATGTGCCAATTGAAATTCTTGATCGTTGGGTTTGAAGGTTGAAAAACAAAAAAGTCACTTCAGTGAAGGTATTGTGGAGGAGTCAGTCTAGAGATGGAGCTACTTGGGAAACAGAAGCAGCCATGAAGGCCAAGTATCCTCATCTCTTTCCTTCTGATTCTATTCCAACTTGAGGTAATAGTTCCTCTCTAGTATTTTAGTTACTTATGAGTAAATTCAGTCTTAGCTTTTTATTCCTTCAGTTAGTCTTGCATTTTCAGCGTATTTACATGTTACTAGAACTTAGTTGAGTCAAATTTAAGTTTCCAGTACTTAATGGTAAGGTTTGCAGCTCTTTCCCTCCATATTTAACTAGTTTAGTCTTCATTCGAGGATAAATGTTCCCAATAGGGAGATAGTGTAACACCCCGTATTCTAGACAAACTAGAAATGTAGATTTCAGAAGTTGCAGGTACCACCAACGGTGCCACCTACGGACCGTAGGGTGTCCACAGACCATATGTGGGTCTGTGGATGGCCACCTGTAGCTCCCTCCCAGAATCTAGAAGAAATTCATCTAAGGGTCGACCCACGCTAGGACGATGGACTGTAGGTCGGACCACGGTCCGTGGTCCAGGCTGTGGTTCAGACCCCCAGATTCCACCTCTCTTAAGCCAAACGACGCCCTGCCAGGACGGACCGTTGGCCAGCCCACGGTCCGTCGGTGGCTTTGACAACTTTTAAGTCAGGGTCGTTTGGCCTTTTCCCTATGCATTGGACATCTAAACTATGTCATTTAACCCCTAAACTACATCATTTTAGTCAATTTTAGCCTAGTAACTTAATTAGAACTTACCCTAGTCAACTCATTATCCAAAAAAATCATCAAGTTGAACGAGAAAAGGGAGAAAGAGTCGACCAACCATCTCCAACAACTCAGCAAGGTTTCCTCCAGTTCCAGTCCTAAAATCCAATTATTTCTCCATGAAATTCATCACCATGTATGTGAGATTTCACTAGTGGGTTCCTTTTACCCATTAGGTCCCGAGAATTCTGTCAGATTCTTGAGTCTCTATATCATGTTTAGACCTAGGGTTTCTAGAACTTCAGATTTATGATGTGATTCAGCTGTTAGACTAATCCAAATCACACTATCATATTTTCGTGGAATTGTTGCTTAGTTCTTGCATGAAACTCAGAACCGTAGTTGTGTAGATTCGTTTAGTTCATGAATTACACTTGCTAGGTCAGTTTATTCAGTTATACATGCTCCAATAAAGAATGTTTCATTATCACTTCATTAATGTTGCATTTTCAGTTAACATGTCAGTATTTTGAGCTATTCAATATTAACAGAAATTTAGTTATAAGGTGTTACTTACATAATTAGTTGGGATTAGGTTTAATACCAAGTGGAGTAAGGGTCAGTCACCCTCAACGTCCCAGAACTACGTGGCCCCGTAGGATAAGTCCCTTCTATGGGCAACATATTTAGTGATCATGCCAATCATGCCTTTATACCCTTAGTAAGGTATATTGGGTCTTCTCGATGGGGTGATATATTGGACAACATGATAGCTCTCGTGGTTTTATGTCGGTTAATAATAGCTCCCACAGTCAGATTTTAGTGCATTGACCAGGTTATGAGGTTTAGCTTAGTATTCAGTCTCAGCATGTCATGTACTTGGTAATTGCATTCAGTTAGCTCAGTATTCAGTATATTTCAGTATTTACATCATATTCAGATTATATCATTTCTCTTATTGCTTTGTTCAGTTATGTATATATTGTTTAGCTTTATCCTATCCTGCATGATCAGTACCTTTCAAGTACTGATCCATACTATGTGCTACATTTTCTCATGATGTAGGTTCAGGCCTCAACATTCAGATCACGCATAGATCGGTTCTCGATCTCAAGTTCAATAGTATCAGTGGTGAGTCTTCATTCTTTGAGGACTATAGACTTGTTCCTTTCGACATTCAATCTTTCAATTTCAATTTTGCTAGAGTTAGCTGGGGGAATGTCCCATCATCTCTAGTTAGTTATAGGCTTTTGTTCAGACATAGTTATATTCAGTCTTAGTTTGAATTTGATCTTTCAGTTGTCATTAAACTCAGTTTTATTTATATTCAGATTTAGAATGGGTATTCCCCATCATTTTCCTTTATGTTATGTTTTAAGCTTCAGCACAATATTTCTCCTTTTTAGTAACTATTTAAGTATGCTTATGAAATGCCAGCAGGGTTAGCTTGGGGTCACTCATGATCCTAAGTCCCGTGTTTACGTCCAGGGAGTAGCCTCAGGCCGTGACACTCCATCTCCCAGGTTTTGTCAGGATAAAAAAGGTAGGGCATCAGGCTCTAAGTCTCAAGGGAGGACTTCAGGGAACACCTACCCAACTTGTTCAAAGTGTGGTAAGAACCACTAGGTGAGTGTCTTGCATGCAGGGAAAAATGTTTTTGGTGTGGTCAATTTGGCCATTGGTTGAAGGATTGCCCTTCTGCCTGGCAGGGGCAAGGAGGTAACAAAAATAGGGCTTAGTCTACATCTCCAGCAGCACCAGTAGGTCGCCCAACTCAACAGGGTGCTTTGTCTGGTACAGGTGGTGGTCAGCGCAAGAACAGATTGTATGTTCTCCAGGCTCGCCAGGACCAGGAAGATTCTCCTAATGTGGTCACTGGTACGTTACGAGTCTTTCATTTAGATGTTTATGCATTGTTAGATCCAGTGGCTACTTTTTCCTTTGTAACTCCCTATATAGCAGTAAACTTTGGTGTCAGTCCAGAAACTCTTTCTGAACCCCTCCCAGTCTCTACTCCAGTTGGTAACCCAGTTATAGCTAGACGGGTATATAAAAATTGCCCTGTCACAGTCTCTCAGAAAGTCACTTTAGCAGATCTTGTAGAGTTATTAATGGTAGATTTTGATATCATTCTAGGCATAAATTGGTTACATTCATGTTATGGCTCAGTCGACTGTAGAACTAGGATCGTTTGATTTCTGTTTCCAAACGAGCCAGTCTTAGAATTGAAAGGTAGTAGCTCAGCGCCTATATGTCGATTTATCTCTTACCTTGAGGCCAGAAAGATGATCTCTAAAGGGTATATCTATTATCTTGTTCGGGTTAAGGATTAAAACTTTTAAACCCCAACTCTTGAGTAAGTCCCAGTAGTAAATGAGTTTCCAAAGTCTTTCCAGAAGATCTTCCCGGAGTTCCTCCCAAAAGGAAAATTTACTTTGGAATAGATCTCCTTCGAGATACCCAACCTAGTTCAATTCCTCCTTACAGAATGGCTCTAGCTGAGCTTAAGGAATTGAAGGAACAGTTGAAAGACCTTCTAGATAAGGGCTTCATCAGACCTATTATCTCTTCATGGGATGCTCTAGTGTTGTTCGTTTAAAAGAAAGATGGTTTCCTCATAATGTGCATTGATTATCGGCAGTTGAACAAAGTCACAATCAAGATTTACCTTTGCTCAATGTATAAAAATGTTACTCTTTCTCTGGTTTGAGATAATTACTCAATTATCCTCTTAAAAGAGGCATCTGAATTAACTCGGAACTCATTAGTTGTTTAGAAAACAAAGTTTTCTTTTCTCGCTGTAAAAATGATAAATTTGGGAGTCAACAATTCCCTTTAACTTTACTCAAAATGTCTCTTTAAACTTTCCTCAAAACTGCTTTTTCCTTATGAGAAAATCAATTTAAGATAATTATTCGGTTAAAAAGATTCTCATCAATAAATCAGTGAATACTTCAAATAAAAGGGTTCATCCTGAAAAATAGGCATGAATAATCAACTCAAGAATCTCAATACATAATATATAGCAACTCGAGAATTAGGAATAACAACTCAGAATTCAACAACGAATTCATCTCAAGAATTATCAAAACTAAAGATGTAACCCTAGATTATTCTTTACTGATTAAAAGTAGATGTAGGGCGTGAGGATGAACTATGTCCATCACTATGATAGCCTTACATACCTGGGAAGAACAAAGTTCATAGCAATATCAATGGAATTCGAAGAACGATAGCAAACCCTATATTTTCTCCTCTTGGGTCCTTGCTGTAAGTCTTTGAAGTGTAAAAGAACGTAAAATAATGTTTTAACACTGTTTAGACCTTAATAAGGTGAAAAAGTCATGGATTAGGCTTAGAAAGAGTGGGAAAAGACTAAAGTACCCTTCTTAAAAAGCTGTCAAATATAGTCCACGGGACCACGCGTCATGGTTTGACCCACGGACCCTAGATCCTATCTGTGGATTCTGTATTGAGTTTTTGAGGCTCAAATGTCCATTTATGGGTCCAAACAATGGCCAGTAGGTCAATCTACAGACTGTCGATTGGGTCCATAGAATTTGAGTCCAAAAAGTTGATGCCCAGTACTCTAACAACGGCTTAACAGGACAGGTCGTCATTCAAACCATGGCTCGTCGATTGGAGTTGTCATTCACAGATTTAGAAACTCTGGCTTGACAGTCTTTGGTAAAATGGTCATAACTTTTTACGCCGACCATGAAATGAGGAAAACTTGGTGGCGTTGGAAAGGGGATTCAAAGACCTTTTATTTGGTAGGTCATAGGCCACCTAGTTCATTATGATTTGAGAGATATAATTGTTTGAAGTTGACCTAAGTAGAATATTATGTCAAAACTTAATTAGAAATGAAGGTTTCAACTCAACTTTGTGCTCGGGGGTTCTTGTGACCTTAAATCATATCCAAATCCATTCGAACACCAAAGAAATGATAGTTACACATATGAGGAACTTAAGGCTTACCCAATCCAGTAACACCTTAGAATCTAGTAGTCTAAGCATGGGGTAAAGTGTCAAGTCATGTATCAAAGATTTGAGCGTGGGCACCCTTCACGAGGACCCATATGGGTCGTGAAGGGCACAACGAGTGGTGGTATGGTCAAACATTCAACATGCAAATTAACACAACATTTAAATTTTGAACAATATATGTTATTGACCTTTTCCAACGTCTATTAACCATGGTCCCATTGTCTATTTGTGATTTTTATGCTAATTTTTCTTAGACTCATTCTTTTTGTAATAATTCAATTCTTTATTTGTTTGTTTTTTAAATGTTTATTATTAAAAATATGTTTTGAAACTTATTCATATCATTTGACACACTTGTTGGTATGATTTGAGACTTGTTCGTATAATTTGAGTTGGAATATGAGGGACTAAGATGAATCACGGCATAACTAAATCAAGTAGAGAATTTTTGTAACACTATAACAATTAAAAGTGCAGCCAACGTAGACTGAGTGCTGGCGACAGTGTGGTCAACACTAGTCGAGTGCATATAGCGTGGCCAATACGGTTTCAGTTTCATCAACATAGCTAAGATCCGTTCAAGTATTTAATGACCTAGTGAGCTTGGTTTGGCAGGCTTCAAATATCGTTTTTATCTACAAATTTGGATATGAAATTGAGAAATTTAGTATAAATCCTAAATTCATTAAATTAATTATATAATCACCTAAATGAGCTCAAGATGGCAATTTAAGCATAGACTTAAAATTTGGCATCCCTATTTTAAAGAGCCTCAAACGGTGCCATCCTAATGCTAGAATGATAGCTATTATTATAAGAAAACTCAATCAAAGACTAGTGACCATCTCAATTTCATTTGAAGTCAATTACACAAGCTCTCAACATATCTTCTAAGGTCTGAATAGTATGTTCGGATTGTCCATTGGTGTGAGGATGAATAGTCGTGTTAAATTTCACTTAAGTACCAAGACCTTTTTTAAATGACTTCTGAAACTGAGATGTAAACTGCCTACCACGATTTAAATACAGATGAACTCTAAAAAATAAATTATATTTTTCTAAAAAAATCCATGTTCGTCCCTAAATTTTTTAAATGAAAACTAATGGATGGACGTTGTATACACATAAATTTTATTGGATTAATTCATACAACATTTAAATTAAATCCATGTGTACTTGGATTGAATGAATAATTTGGGCTTTACAAATGATTAGTCCACTTTATTGAGTTCAAGTCCAAGGTCCATTCTACCTTGAAGCCAAAACCCACGTCACGTGTCACAATGACTAGGCATCCAAGACCAACAAGGTGATGCCACATGTCCAAATGAGGTGGTAGTCCCAGTCAAATTCAAGAACCAATCAGAATCCCCCAAGTGTCAAAATGGCATCCTTTTGTCAATTATAAGCAACCTTTTCCACCCCGTACAACTATAAATAGGGGTTAGACATGACATTCTAAGGGGTATTCTGAAAACTCTTCAACAAGTGTTTTGCAAGGATTGGAGAAAACTACAACACCAATTACATAGCTCTTTGAAGGAGTGGTCAACGAAGTTCTTCCCAGAGATCGACTTGAAACGGCAAAGTGCTACCCAACGTTCTCGGAGATCAACTACATCTCAAAGAGGTCAAGATCATCGAAAGATTTGAGAAGTACACTACTGAAGGCTCTTGAATCTTGGAGACGTTTAGGAGATAAGAATCAAGAGAACAACAAAATTATACTCACATGATTCATCAATAAAATCACATTTTTCTTTTATTTATTTTGCTTGCAAATAATTTTCAGCGTTTATAGAAATTTGTTGTGAACAAATTTGACACGCCCAGTGAGAACAATTCTTCTATTCATCTCTTTCTCTTGCAAATCAGAAATTACAAAGTCAACTACTGCAATGGCCTTCAGAAAGAGTAATAATATTTCATGCAAAGACTCTACTGATATCGTATCTGCTGATCTTAGACATGTTGGCCCGGTTACTCGACGTAAGTTCAAGAACAGTTAGTTAGATGGATCTAAATACTTCACTTCTTTGTAGACGATAAAAAACAACAACTCTCATATGATAATCGTAACTGCAATACCCGAGGGCAATTTTGTATTTGTGTTATTTGAAAATTTTTCTCAAATTGGCTCCAACGTTGGTGAATCTAACGATTTAATGGATTCTCCAACTTCAATGATTGTCAATGCCTTGATGGCTGACTCAACTGACATGGACAACAAGTTCGCAATCATGGAGCAAACCATTGAAGCCTTGAAGAAATCCGTTGATAACAAAATCTTCATATAGCTCAACTTATGAATAAGTTGGAGGCCTTCACTCCTAGATATTTAAGTCACGTCCCCACTTGTCCACCTTGTTTTGATCCATGAAACAAGGAAGCGGAGGATGTTGACATCAAATTTTGGCATGCCATTTTCAAAGTTAATAATTTTAAGTATTTTATTTGTTAAACAGTTCAAAATACAAGTTTTACAATTTTAATGCAATTTATCGATAATTATTCATATTTTGGAAAATGGTAGGATTTTTATCACTAAATTTTGATTATATTATTTTTTGTCACAATCAATTAAATATGTGGTGAATATTGTGTCAGTTTGATTAAACAATTTTTTTTCCTGTTAATTGCATTTTTTACATGTCATTCATTTTATTCGTTATATTTATCTATATTCATTTTTTGTTACTTTTATTAATATTCAATTTGGTGTTTTTAGTACAGTGTAGAAATACATATAAATATGAATAAGAATTGCATACACAGATATTTATTAACTAGTGGTTTTGACCCACGATTTTAAGATCATGGTATTGTACAAAGGTAATTTTTAAATTTCTTATTTAAATCATTGTTTTGTAACAAAGTCAAAGTGTGGTGAATAAATTTTAGAATTAGGGTTCAATTTTCATATATTTTTTCTATTGTTCATTATCTTTCTCCGGCGATAAATTCGTCGGAGCTCAAACCAGTCACCACCCAAAGAGACCTCACTGGTAGACTTTTGCCTCATTGTTTCTTTGTTCCCCATCTTCACCAAAGCAATACCCTGATCACTGGCCGGTGAACAACAAACAAACAACCAACACACCAAAAATAACTCTGAAACCACCAAAAATCCTAGTCGTCGCCCTATTCCTCCTCTTCTCTCCGCCAGAAACCCCAACAAGATCAAGAACACACACGAAACAATCCATTGTTCCACCACCAAGCTCGGAGAGACCCCAACTAAAATCCCCAAAACTCTGACCCAAATCAGAAACAAACAAGACCCCGACCACCGCCAGCTCTGGCAAACAACCGTAGCAACCCACCTGAGACGCCATCTCTGGAAAGCAAGTTTACCAGCTTAAAATCCAACTAACGCTCATACCACGAGCTCCATCATTGTTACTAGTGAGCTCCGATCAGATCGAGCTCCAGCTCCGATAAATAAACAATTCCTCTTTCACTTCATTTCTCTTTTTCAGATCTGGCCGGAAGAGTTCAAACTTTGACAATCTTTGATTTGTTCATTATTGTTGATTATTTTTAGTGTTGGAGTTGATCTGTTTGTTTTGAATATTTTTTTAGTGATGTTGGAATTATAAATTGCGTATGTACAAATAGGCTGCTCTTTCTTCTTTCTTAATTATTTTTATTTATCCCCTTAGTTCCAATAGCTACAGTTGATTGTTGGTAGAACTATATGAATTATGTATATAAATTTGTTAGCTATAGTAATACTTTGACTATTTTTCCAAGTGATTTTCTAGATTTATTAAGATTGGGAGCATTCATTTCTAAGAAGTTTTAGTGACGGATGTTGCTATGTTATTTTTATTTGTTATTATCATTTTGTTATGTTGATTATCATTTGGATGTTACATATTGTTTTATCTTTTTTTTAGTTTTACTTGATTTTATTAAGTTTAATTAGCCAATGAAAAAATCTCTCCGTCGATTTTTGAGGCCTCCCAATTGTAAAAGACAAAAACTTAGTTTAAGTTTGTACAAATTGTATATTAAAATTGGCCAATGAAAAAATCTCCCTATCAATTTTCGAGGCCTCCCCATTGTAAAAGATATAAATTTAGTTTAAGTTTGCATAAATTGTTTGTTAAAATTGGCCGATGAAAAATTTACCGTCAATTTCCAAGGCCTCCTGTGTTCATAGACGGATTCTTATTTGATTCATTAATTGTTATTTATATCTATTTATTACTAACACTTTTATTAAGTATCTTTACATGTACCCAGAGTTGCTTCCCATTGAAGCTATTCAAATAAAGTTTGAACAATATTTTTTCATTCATTATTGTGTATATTATTAACGTTAGCAAAACTTTGGTTGTTTCTTATATTATTATTTTACTTTATGATTTGTGTATATTACATGTTTACTATACTTGTAATTTTTTTTTATCTCCTCCTTAGTTTGAAAAATGAATTCAGTCGAGACCCACAGTTGTGAATTTTGAAGGATGTCTAACACCTTTCATTCAGAAATACTTGAACTCTTACCTAGAATCTATTGGTTTCGTAGAAATATTTTATTAATTAATTAATTGGTTTCTTAATTATCCTCAAAATTATGTGGCGACTTCCCTTAAAATTTCTTTTTTATCTAAATTCTTTTAAAAATTAAATCTATTAGTTATTTTTCGTGAGTCACCGTGATGTTGCGCCTTCGAGATGTCAATAGAATGGCAAATCCGCTGGGGATATAGATATTCTAACCATCAAGTGTCAGTTTTTCAAATTGATGGGACTTTTCTTATATTATGTTATCCATTATATCTTGTATATTTAGTTGATTATATGTATGTTGTACCTATTATTCTTTCATTATTTGTTTAATTATATGTATGTTGTCGATGGATCATGACATATTATTCTGTCGCTCGGATTTTTTTTACCTCTTACTTAAATTACAGTTATGCGG
>JAJONQ010029585.1:0-24406 GCA_036250385.1 Solanum microdontum
CCCAAGACCCAAAAAAGATGGTGGTCTATAGTACCTACTTGTGTCTAGTGGGCTATTTGGAGAGAAAGAAACCTTAGGTGTCATGAGAATATTACTAACTCTATTCAGAAAGTTAAAGAAAATTGCATTAACATGCTTTTTTGGTGTAAAGAAGATGGTATAGAAGAAGTAGAACAGTTGGTAGATTTCCTAGGATCTATGTAATTATGGTTTCAGCTTGTAACTTTTTGGAGGTAGCCAGCATACCCTTAATGCTGAAGAATACAACTTTAACTTTTATAATAAAAAAGTAAAAAAGAGGGGTGCATGGTCAGATCCAGTCCTAGTAAGGTGTTGTATGTCCAGGTTGCCCATCAATTCCTGAAAAGCTTGGTTTGGTACCACCCTGTCTAATCTTTTGAATATACACTCTTCATCAACTCTTCCATTCCACCAAGTAAAAAGACTCCCAGTAAAACTTATATCATCTAATTCACATGAGTTAACACAGAATGCAAAAGCTTCATATTCTTGAGGAAATAAAGCTAATCCTCCTATCTTCTCTTCCTCACTCAAGATAACATTGAAGTCACCCCCTACCATCCATGGCATGGAAAAATTGGAATTAATGGTGTATAGAGAGTCCCATAATTCCAATCTTTCTTCAGCAGAGCATTTAGCATATATCACTGTTGTGAGAAACTGTTTGCCATCTTCCAAAGTTAGTTGTAATGTTATTTGCTGGTCAGTATCAGAGATCACTCCCACCTGAGTATGTTCTTTTACAAATACCCAAATTTTGCCATTAGCATTGTAATTAACATAATTCATTCCCAGTATCATCTTGTAAGTCTGAATTTGACTAGTGAGTGTCTTGAAAGGGTTCCATTAAAGCAATGAGAAAAAACTTTGATGTCTGTGAAGCATTTGAACTCTATGAAAGGCATTTTGAGTTCTCACAGATCTAATATTCCAAAAGAGAGCCGTAATCATTTAGAACATATCTTCCCCACCCTCTTAGCTTGTATCCTTGTAGGTTTAAGATCTGCCTCCCTTTTACCTTTCCCTTTTTTAGACTTGGAAACAACTTGAGGGGATAAGCTAGCTGCCCTAGTGACCTCTTCTTCATTCATATCACTATAAACTTCTTCTTTGTCTTCGTGTAAAAATGAATTATCTTTATCTCCTTGGATTATTTGTGGCCTCTCCTCCTGTGCCTGGTGTGAGACCAGAGCATGCAACCTCTCCATAGGTGGAGATTTTAGTCCCCTGTTAACCAATGTTTTGGATTCTGCTGCTGTTATAGTTAATAATTCTTGTGTTGCATCACTGATAGATGGGTAGTGCCCCTCAAGCATGTCACCAGTATCAATTTGAAGTGGGATGTGGTACTCAGCTTCTGCCAGTTCTTTCATCAAGAGGTCTGTTTCTTCATCCTTATTTGCTGATACCCCCAGAGATGAACCACCTTCCACTTCATTTTCCCCCTTTCTTCATGCTCAGTTGGATTTATCATGTCTTCTGTTTTAGCATAGTCTATAGTAGATTTGCACATATCTTCCTTCTCCCCTGTACTTCTATCATCTGGCTGTTGTTGGTGCTGATTTAAATTGGTCTTATAAATAAATTTCTCCATCTCCATGTTATTATTATGCTTCCCTTCATGTATCTCCATCTGATTCTTTCTATCTTCATTATTCACAGGTGTTGCTATTGATGTGTTGTGATCCCTTGTAGCCACTTCATTTAATTGTTGTTGTTGAGAACAATCTTTCAACACCTTGTTCAATTTCCCTTCCCCTTCCTCTCTAGTATTTGTGAATGTTTTTGAGATCCATTCCTTTGTTGAGGAGTATTGTTGATCCCCTTTTCTATTAGATTTGTGTATGTCATGATGTATCTTCTCCTTTTCAGCTCCTGTCTCCTCTTCACCTTGTTCCTTATTGGCAGCATCAAGTGCTGCAAAAGCATTGACAAATGTAACCTCTGCTGCATCAGTTTGAATGTGAATATGTGAGCGTTCCACAGTATGGCCATCGCTGGTAAACCTCCTGTTGGTAGGATTCCAGTAGCTACGAATTACCCTTCTTTTCCTTGTTGTATCAAGATTGGTATTTTCTGCCGTTTCCTTAGCACTTGCTGTACTAAGTATTTCAGTTACATCAACTTTCTTTAGTTCTGGATGTAGGACTCTACATTCATCTTCCACATGACCCTGAACTTTACACCTCATATAGTACTTAGGCAACATATCATATTGAACTTTCACCTACTCCATTCTTGATTTGTTTTGTATGCTCATTGATAATCTCCATCTCCACGTGCTTCGGAAAATTGAACAAAAGGTCAACTTGTACTTTGACCCTAGCACAACTAGGTCTAGTTTTGTTGATTGTAGCCATGTCAAGTTGGAGTGGCTTTCCCACCACTGAGGCAATAGAAAATAGTGCTTCTTTCACAAAAAAAGTTGGCTTAAGATCAGGAAAGGAAATCCATGCCATAGCTTGCGTTGTTTCTTCATCCACTCTAAACTTAGCATCATAGATTAGAGGCCTCATAGGATAAGAGTATCTGTCCTTAGCCAATATGTAATAGATGCTTTTCGACATTAGATTGATAAAATCTTCCTGTTGATCAAGACGAATAAGTATATGCCTATTTCTTAATAGTCCGATCTTGCTGTCTCCTTTGATGTTGCATTGTCTAGGAATTAGTGATCTAAGTTCCTCTAGTATGGGCCACCCATACGAAAATTTCCCAATCACAGCAAATTGTAGGTTTTCAATCGTATTCATACGATCGACTTCATTCTCCGTCCACACTATTCTAGGTATCCCATTAGTATATGATACAGATTTCATTGGAATAGGCTCCACCCAGCAGGAATCGAAGACTTAATGGTTTGCCCTTTGAGTACATTAGCATAATTGACACTTGCAGGGGGAATTTCCGTAGGCAAATCAGTAGGCACGGCAGGTAATCTCGAGGTATGATCTGTAGGCGATTTATTGGGGTTTAACGGTGGAAAATTTGAATCTTGTAGCAATGTCGTCTGATCAGTCCCAAGAGCAGTCTGACCAGTGGCCAGAATGGCCATGGTCGGAGATTATGGTAGCAAAATTAGTAGGCACGACAGGTAATTTTTATTGCATTTTTTCCTTGAATGTTTCTTTTTAAGCATTAGCTATTGAAGAGTTTATTATTTTTCCTATTTTATTTCACCATTTTTTTCTATTTCCTTCAAAATTAACATTAGTTATTATTTGGCGGTAGTTCAATGTTTGTATAATCGGTAACATGTTTTCTTTTCTTTTTTTTTTTTAAAAGAAAATATAAGCTTAAAAGTTTTTCTTCTTATTGAGTTATTGATTTAGTAACGATTTAAGTTATTTTTTTAACGACTGAATCGATAATTTAGTAGTAATTTATTTAATTACAATTCTACTTTTAGTTAGCTTAGGCTTCAGTTCATTTCTCAATTTTGCTTTTTCATAGAGAAAGTTTCAAACAAAGATTACGATAAAAAAGATTATATAAAAGAAAATAAAAAAAAGATTCTACTAAAAAAAATTAGGAAGGAAACTTTTTTTTCCTATATTTATGGACAAGATAATATGTTGCTAAGATTGTGAGATTATAATAATTTTTAATACTAAATATATATTGTATTTATTAGTTAAATCATGGTTAGAGATTTACTTTGGAAAATTAAATCTTAGCCATTTATTTTAACCTATGCCATGTGTCATTAATCCAAATAGAAACTTGGGGAAAATGGAGAGGAGCCGGGTAGCATAATATGTTCAGAAATGTTGTCTGAACAATTTCAATATAATTTGAACCCTAAAGTAAAATATAAGTAACAAGATAATTATACACACTAAAAAGAAAAAAATAATAAGCAACCCAAGATTTCAAAAAGATAATATACACTGTATATGTTTTGTAAATAGATATGAAAATTTACATATACATAAATCATAAATGCATTATAATTTTTAATTATGTATGTATATAGTTGTTTTAATGGCAGTAGTGGATGCAGGAGATCTCTGGAGTTGATGATTAAAGTTCTGGGCAACTACGAAAAAGTCTCAGGACAAGAGGTTAACAAGATGAAATTTAGTGTGTCACTTTCTAGCAAAGAACAATCTCAATCTAAACAAATGATTCAGGAGATCACTGGTATGACTTACAAAAGTCTACCAATCAAGTACTTGGGTTGCCCACTATATGAAGGGAGGAAGAACAATGCTTTATTCTCTGGAATGATGAGCAAAATACTTCACAAGATCGGGGGTTGGCAAACTAAATTTCTTTCAATAGGAGGAAGAAGTGTTTTGATTAATCATATACTGCTCTCGATTCCAGTATACACCCTAGCAGTAATCCATCCTCCTATTGGTGTGCTAAACCAAATGGAAAAAATGTTTAACATATATCTTTGAGGTTGTTCGGGTGAGATAAAGAAAATGCACTAGGTCTCTTGGAACTCGATGTGCTACCCATATGATGAAGGAGGTGTCTCATTCAGAAGACTTCAAGACATTTGTAAAGCTTTTACTACCAAACAGTGATGGACCGTAAGGGCAACTAACTCTTTATGGAAGGAGTTTCTAATGGCTAAGTATTGCCAAAGGATTCATCCTGTGATTAAGAGGTGAGGTGGTACTCGGGAAACTCTCACTCTTGGAATGCTATGTGCAAAATCAAATGTACTATGGATCAATATATACTGTGGAAAATAGGCAGATGAGATGTCTCAGTATGGCAAGATAATTGGACAGGATTTGGAGCTCTCTGGCAATTTTTCCCTGATGATAGAAAACCAAGATAGCAAAAAATTTCTGATATCTACGTCAATGGACAATGGCATTGGGGAGGCTGGGACATTTTCATACCTAATCATGTGATGGAGCATATTCATAGTATGAATGTAGATTTGAACTTGAATATCGATGATAGGCCTATTTGGACTCCAACGCAAAATGGTTCCTTTACAATGGCCTCGACTTGGGAAATTCAGAGGCAGAAGAATGATAAGAGCTGGTTTGATTCCAACACCTGGTGTAAGAAAGTGCCCCTCAAGATGAATTTCATCCTATGAAGAGTAGTGAGAGACAGAATCGCTACAGATTCTAGACTCACAAAGATGGGAATTGCTATATCGTCAAGATGTTGCTACTGCAAATCACCTCAGGAGGAAGATGTTGACCATTTCAGCTGCTTTGGGGAATTTGCAAAAAAGATTTGGTCAATTCTTTGTGGACCACTGGGGATTCCTTTCGATAACATTCCCATCAGAATGTTAATCAAGTTCTGGTGGACTTGGAAAACAAATAATCCAGTCTTGAACATTCTAATGAAATGTCTCCCTGCTATCATTGTGGAAAGCAAGATGTGGGGCTAAATACGGTAAGGACAATTACAACACAAGGAAAACTATTAACAATATCTCTACATCGTTAGTCCTGATTCTTAAAGGACAATTTGAGAAGATTAAGGTTGACCTTGACTGGGAATTAGTCTGTTACTTGCTGATAAGCACCATCTTCGACAAAAGAATTGTTCAGGTTAAATGGCTGAAGCCCTCTAACAGCTTTGTGAAGATTAATTCTGATGGAAATTGTAAAGATGGTTATTGTGGAGGCGGAGGGGTGATTCGAGACCACCGTGGGCATCTTATTTTTGCTTATTCACTAAATCTTGGACATGGTACCAACAATTGGGCAGAGGCTAAAGCATTGCTGTATGGAGTTGAATGGTGTGTAAGGAATGAATATGATTATATTTTAGTGGAAAGTGACTCCAAGGAGAATTTGTGATGAAGTGAGAGAATTGAAAGCTCATATGGAGACTACTGGCTTCATTTTAAGCCACTGCTACAGAGAGGCAAATAAAGTTGCGGATCATCTGGCATCTCTTAGTTACGATAATCCTAACAACATGGCATATGATGTTTTTGCAGAACTATCGACTAGAGTAAAAGGACTAATGAACATGGATAGGTGGAAGATGACAAACTTTAGAACCATGAAGAAGAAGAGGAATGATTTGATTTGGGAACCTCCTTGATAGCAATTTGTGTACTGGCAAATAGATAATATAGATTTTGTTATATTGGCACACTTGGTTAGCATAGCCAAATGTAAAAGCCACCTCTTGCATTTTCTTCGTCTCAAATAGGATAGCTTGATATCCTCTTCTCTTATTAGGGAGTAGTAATTCACTAAGTGTGATCTCCCTCAGATCATATGTAACTTTTGCTGGAAGATGAATAAAATGCTATTTTGAAAATAAATAAATAAATAAAAAAAATATATAGCTGTTTTGGTTCAATTCTTTTATTACTTTTTACTTAAATCATATTTAAATAAAAAATTATCGATTGTCAAAATTAAAAACCAAATCAAAATGTCATTTTTATTTATTTTATTAGAATTTAGGTTTGGCGATTTTATATTTTCCCGTTCAATGACCTTAGAAGTGGGAAAAGAAAGAAAACCTAACACACAAACTTACCAATTTTTAGCTATACTATTTTAAAAAGAGTTTTTACATTGTAAATCCTTTATAATTAATTATTTTTTCATTCTTTTAATCAATAGTGAATTTAACGCTTCATAGACTTTTCACACAATTTAGTAGCTCAATTAGAAGAGTGATGTCATTGACTAATGAATAAAACATTTATTTCACGAGTTGAAGTCAGATCCATTAACAGAGAAGAATTTGTTTTATTAGGATACCCTTATAAGGAAGAAGAAAAAAATACATCATAAGACCTTATACTTCATAGTTTAAGATTTTGTAGGGTTGAAGACGTGACACCAATTATTAAAGGACAACAATCGACCCATAGAAAAACTCACATACTCAAACAAACAAACTTCACCAATAATCAAAAAGTAAATAAAACAAGATGGACAAACTCTTCTCTAATGATAGTAAAATGTATCACCCCTTTAATGATAGAAGTATTCATGTCATTGAGGTACTCAGCTTTGTGCTAAAGTTGTTAGAGGAATCATAAAAATATGATTTTCCAATTGGGAATAAGCAATAATTGCAACATCTTATCTTGTTGTAATCGTGTACTTTATTGACAAGAATTGTTCATCACTTTTTGAAAGCTAAAATGCATCTTGCTTTAGACTCTAGCATCTTGATTTCAGTCTTTTGCTGGCGTATAACTTTCGTGCTATTACAAAAGTGTTAGGGAAAATTAAAGAAGGTGGGGTTTGACTGAATAAGCTTGAAAAATTTTGAGAAGAAAGTCGCATGATTTATAGGCAATAATTTGTTTATTTCTTGGTTAAGTTAAGTTTATAAATGTAACGACCTGACCTGGTCGTTATGATGGGTAGGTCCATAGGAAAAGAATTTGGGTTAGAAAGTTTTTCGGGTTGTAACTTAAAATTTCTTGATTAGGCCAGCCTCATATGAAGTCTGGGTTACGTGAGGTCTAGGGCCATCCGAAAGAGGGTGATATCTTTTGTTGAAATTTTATTGATATAAACTTGTAGCCAAGACACTAAGGAGTCCATAAGAACTTTCAAAATCGAATTCGGGTAAGAAGAACTCCCTGAATTGAACTTCACTTAAAATGTATGTGTCAGGACATTAAGGGGAGAAGTTGTATTGTAAAAATGGCCTATTTTCGAATGTTGATCTGCATATCCTTCGCCGATCTGGTTATAGCGGATGACATCTCGCTATAGCATCAGTTCGACCGCTGTAACGAGGTAAGTTGTCGCTATAGGTGAGACAAGGGTTGCTATAGTGATGTAATTAGGATATTATGCAGAAAATTGTCCAAAACCCCTATATTCTGCACGTTGAGTTCTTGAAAATGAGAGGAGCAATTTTGGGTAGTCTACACTAGTTTTCTCATGAAATTCATCGGTAAAGGTAAGAATTCGACTCTGCAATCTTGTAAACTGTTTCTTAAGCCTTAGAAACTAGGTTGTTACATTTGGGGGGAAGTTTTTGGCGTGATTTCATGGTGGGAAATAGCCCTAAGTTGGGGAAGATGATCACATTTAGGACAAGATTAGAATTTATTAATAATTTGTGCAAATTAATAGGCCATTATTAATTGATTATTGTTAACATTGCTTATTTTAAACCAAAAACAAGTCGAGGCACTTCACAAGAGGAAAGCTCGGATTATTTAAAATTTTTAAGAAGCTTGATTCGAGGTAGTGATGGTTGTATATTTCCAGTTATGTGTGTATGCATGTCTACTACTTTATAGTATTAATCGTACAATGCGTGGTAAGAAGCATATGAAATGAACTTGCGATTGTGACTTGTGGTTTGCAAGTGGTCTTGTTCATTGTACGTGATTGTGCATGCTTGTTGTGTTGGTTGGTTTGGGTACCATGCCAGTACATGATTTTGTTGGTTGGCTCGGATATCATGTCTCATATAATTATACATGGTTGGCCTGGATACCATGCCTAATATATCACTGACAATTAAATTTGGGTTTTGTGAGAGGATCAAATATGTGTTTGGGGTTCGATGAGAGGACCGGATATTCATGTATTATTGTTTCATGACATGTGATATACCGTGAGCTTACAATATTTGTGATAGATTTCAATTAAGAGTTGTGTGTGTCTAGGGTCATTTTGTATTAGAAATAATGTGTTATTTGTATGTTTGCAGGATATAGGACTGGACGCGGTTGAGTGAGATGACAACTGAAAATATGTAGAAGGAGCCACTCACGAAACTGATCCATGGACCGTAGGTCCTTTGAAGGTCCGTCGATGGGTAGGCGTAGATGGAGTATCAGGGAAGTCTGTCCATGTATGGAACTACAGAGCAACTGACGGACCATAGGTCGACCCACGGGCTAACCTGCACATCCGTCCAATGTGTTCAGAGAGTTGAAGTTCCAGTACCTGAAAATCCTAAGTGTGGAGCCACAGAAAAGGACCCACGGACCGTAGGTCGACCTACAGTCCATCCTGCACGTCCGTCGTTGATGATTTGAGAGTGAAGGTTCTAGCCTCTACTGAAAAAGTTCTAAGTGTTGACCAACGGAGGGGACCTACAGACCGTAGGTCGACCCACGGTTCGTAGGTCGACCCACGGTCCGTAGGTCGAGTCGTCGATTGATGTCGCGTTCTAGAAGTTTATTTCCTTATTTTGTTTCCTTTTTGTTTAGGACATGTTTTTCTATAAATAAGGTGTGTAAACCTCATTTTTGGGGGTTAGACATTATTGTTTACTTTTAGTTCTTGGTATTTTCTTTGGGAATTAACTTGCAACTTTAGCAATTTGATTTCTGAATTTCGGTTTATAAGATTTGGCTTTGCAATTCAATTGGAGATGTCAGATTTCTTCTACTCTAATCTTATATTCATGAATTGTTTTTACCAAAGTATGAATTGTGTTCTTTCAAGCATGAGTAACTAAATCCACAACTAGGGTTATGGGAACCATGAGCAATTAACAACGTATGAATAATAATTAAGTAATTCTTGAATAATGTTTATGCATGTATTGGTAATTCTTTCGCTTAGAAATCTTTTTAACGAGTGCACACGTTAGAACTCACCTCGTTGCTACTTATCGGACCAAGGAGGTAGTTAATGAGAAAAGAATTATCAACAGAGATTTACTGGGATGCTATCTAATAGTCTAATGTCAATTGGTGCGAGGGTGAAAACTAAGCCATACATTGATGTGATGTCTAGTCTGAGGTAAAAGTAAGGGTTAGTAAAGTATACACACATAGCCGGTCCAAGGTGCGGGGTGAAATTTCTTATTTGGAGGGCCAATCACTTAGGGATATCTATCTTACCAACTTTGCATGTAAAACACTAGGAAATGATTACTATTATTAGGATTACCGCGTTAAGAGCTTATGGGGGAACACATACACCCTAGTTTCTCTCTGATATTGATAACTCGAAGTTTGAATTGCTCACTTGTTACTTAATCAACAAACTGTTATTTGCTTACACAAAACCCCCCCTTATTTACTTGTCTCGAAAATATTTTGACTAAATGGATATAATAGTGAGTTAAGTTTAAGTCTGAACCATAGTCCTTGTGGGATCGACCCCAACCTACTAGTTGGGTTCTTTATTTGACGACGACTGCTTATATTTCTTTAATAGAGGTGTAATTTGAGCGTATCAAATTTTGGCACCGCTGCCGGGTAATAAGGCTTTTGGATTAAGTTTAACTACATTAATGAACTTTAGTCAATTATTTCCTAATTTTACATTTTCTTTTGTTTTTGTTTTCTAGAAGTTTCTATTCTAGTGTATGCCAAGTACACGGAGTTGAGGTGAACCATTGACCCTATACGACCCTGAATTAAGTAAGACTTTGAGAAAAATGGCAAATCAAGGGGCAATAATAATCCAATCATAGAGGAGCATGATGATGGGGTGAATATTGAGAATGCTCAGGTTCCTGGTGGTAATCTACTCGAAGATGCATTGAGGGTGCAAAATCCGCCAGAACCAAGGCTGCGAGATAATTACAGGGTCGACTTTAATACAGTTGAATCAGAAGGACCTATTGTTCTCCCTCCTCTACCCCCAGGGCATACATTTGTGGGACCAGTAGTCTGATGCAGATGCTTACAGCAAGGGGGTTGTTTTCTGGTATGGCTTCGGAAGATCCGCATGGGGACATCGCCAAGTTGAGGAGTGTCTGCAAGAGTTGTGAGGAACGATCGAAGTTGGATATGAATGTCATAGGTTTGAGAGTCTTCCCTCTATCGTTGACCGGTGATGCTGCGGTGTGGTTTTCTGAGCTTCCATATAACTCAATTCATACATGGGACCAATTGCATAAGGTGTTTATTGCAAAGTATTTCCCATTGTCCAAGAAACTGAACCACAAAGAGAAACTAAAAAAATTTGTGGCACTACCTGGATAGTTTATGAGCAGTTCGTGGGATAGGTTCACTGCATTCATAAAAAGTGTTCCAAATCACTGCATTGATGATGAGTCATTGAAGGAGTACTTCTAGAGAGGTCAGGATGACAATGGTAAGGTTATGCTAGATACTATTGCTGGAGGATCATATGGTGAGTGCGCTTTTGAGGAGATCGCTGAGAAATTGGAGAAGATTTTCTGAAATAATAAAGCATGGAGCATTAGAAAGTCAGACACTGGAAGGAGCACATTTGCAGTTCAAGCTGCACCCAGTCAATCTGCTGATGACATTCGTGAGGAGATGGCTCAGATGAGGACAAAACTTGGGTTGGTATTGAAACATGTGAGTGGAGGCGCAGAAATGGTGATTGCGGTAAATAACTTAACTAGAACTCCACCACCACTAGTTGAGGAATGCTACTATGAGGAAGATGCGTATTTGGTGAATGATCAGACGGGGGGTTTCCGAGCCAACGCCCAAGGTTCCAACTCGAATAATTGGCGCCAAGGTCTAAACTATGGTAACTACAATCAAGAGGGTCATTATGTATGGGATGGGAACAACAATTGCGATAATAAATACAATCGGAACAACTATGGCAACAAAAATGAGAAAGTTGGGCCTTATGTTCCACCTGCAAATCGGGAATCTGGCAATAGAGAAGCTGGGGGTAGTTTGTCACACATTGAGGAGATGATGTAGAAGATGATGAAGAGGTTTGATACGACTGATGAGAATGTGAAAGAGAGGCCGAATGACTTGTCTAGAATTGATCAAAAAGCTGATGCCCATACAGTGTCGATAAAGCAACTTGAGCAGTAGTTCAATCAGTTGTCCACTACTGTGAACCCACGTCAACTTGGCACACTTCCTAGCAACACTATTCAGAATCCGAAGAATGATAGGCATTGTATGGCAGTCACTACTCGAGGAGGTAAACAAACCATTGATCCCCCTATGTCGTCTGAGGTTGAAATTGTGGTAGAAAGAGATGATGATGAGATCGAGGTTACTAGAGAGTCTAAGAATGCTACAGAGAAGGAAGCGGAGGTGACCCAAAAAGTTGTTCCCATGCCTAGACCTCCACTCCCATTCCCACAGAGATTGGTGAAGAAGACCGAAGAAGGCAAATACCGCAAGTTCATTACTATGTTGAAACAACTTTCCATCAATGTTCCGTTGATATAAGCTTTGGATAAAATGCCTGGGTATGCAAAGTTTATGAAGTATTTGGTGACCAAAAAGATGGCTGTCAGTTTTGAGAATGATGAGAGCTTACAACATTGCAGTGCTATTGCTACTAGGTCATTTGTGCAGAAGAAAGAGGATCCTGGTGCTTTCACTATTCCTTGTACCATTGGGTCGTTGCATTTTGCAATGGCATTGTGTGATTTGGGTGCTAGCATTAGTCTGATGCCATTGTCTGTCTACAAGAAGTTGGGTTTAGGGGCTCCAAAATTGACTGCGATGCGACTACTCATGTTCCATAGAACTATGAAGAAGCCCATAGGTGTTCTCCAAGATGTCCTTGTGAAAGTGGAGTCGTTCATTTTTCTGGTGGATTTTGTGATACTTTTTTGTGAGGTTGATTTTGAGGTTCCCATCATCTTAGGGAGACTATTCCTTGCTATTGGGTGCGCCTTGGTCGATATGGAAAGAGGGCAGATGAAGTTCTGATTGAATAATGAAGATGTAACTTTCAATATCTGTAGGTCTATGAAGCAGGAAAGCGATCTCAAGTCAGTATCAGTGGTGAATCATATTGTGGAGCGAGGTTCTGATATGTCTATTGAAGAGAGGTTGGGTGTTGATGCACTGGCAGCGGTAATGATGAATTTTGAGGGTGATGGTATTGAAGACTATGATGAGTTAGTTGCCGCACTTGATAGGTTCGAATCGTCTTCTAAGACAAAGAAATTGGAGCTAGATATGAAGAATCGCGACTCTCCACCCGCAAAACCGTCTGTGGAAGAAGCTCCAAAATTGGAGCTCAAGGTTCTACCGTGACACTTGAGGTATGTATTCTTGGGAAGATATGGTACTTTACTGGTTATTATTGCGGCCGATTTGAGTGAGGTACAAGTTGAGGCATTGGTTTCTGTGTTGAAGAGGTTCAAGCGGGCTATTGGATGGACTATTACGGACATTATCGTGATTCGTCCTGGCATTTGTTCTCATAAAATCCAACTCATGCCGAATAACAAGCCTAGTATCGAGCACCAAAGGAGACTAAATCCGCCTATGCAAGAGATAGTGAAAAATGAAATCATCAAATGGTTGGATGTTGGAGTCATATACCCCATCACAGATAGTAGTTGGGTCTATCGTATTCAGTGTGTACCTAAGAAATGTGGGATTACTATGGTTCCTAATGCAAAAAATGAGCTTGTTCCGATACGGCCAATGACTATGACTGGATGGAGAGTATGCATGGACTACCATAAATTGAATGCTTGGACAAAAAAGGATTACTTCTCTATGTCGTTCATGGATCAGATGCTGGATCGCCTTGCTGGTTAGGGTTGGTATTGCTTTGTTGATGGGTATTTGGGCTATAATTAGATCTCCATTGCTTCGAAAGACCAAGAGAAGACCACCTTCACTTGTCCGTATGGGACTTTCGCCTTCAAAAGGATGCCATTTAGGTTGTGTAATGCTCCAACGACCTTCCAGCGCTGCATGATGTCGATATTTTCAGATATGGTGGAGGACACTATTGAGGTATTTATGGATGATTTCTCTTTGGTAGGTGACTCATTTGATGGTTGTTTGATGCATTTGGCCGAGGTACTAAAATGGTGTGAAGAGTGCAATGTTGTGCTCAATTGGGAAAAGTGCCACTTCATGGTGAAAGATGGGATAGTTCTGGGTCATCGGATTTCTGAGAAGGGTATTGAGGTTGATAAAGCTAAAGTTAAGGTAATAGAAAAGCTTCCACCACCTAAAGTTGAGGTAATAGAAAATCTTCCATCACCTATCTCTGTTAAAGGGGTTAGAGTTTTCTTGGGCATGTAGGTTTTTATCAGAGTTCATCAAGGATTTCTCTAAAATTGTACACCCATTGTGAAGACTGCTCGAAAAGGAGTGTAAGTTTGATTTTGATGATGCTTGTTTGAGAGCATTTGGAGAGTTGAAAGTAAGGCTAGTTTTCGCACCTATCATTATTTCACTAGATTGGGGGCAACCATTTGAAGTGATGTGTGATGTTAGTGGAGTGACGCTTGGTGTGGTATTAGGACAGAGACGAGAGAAGATTCTTCATTCAATTTACTATGCCAGCAAAGCTCTGAATGTGGCTCAAAAGAACTATACGGTGACAGAATAGGAACTCCTTGCGGTGGTTTCCATATTCGAGAAATTTCGATCCTACTTGCTTGGTACTAAGGTCATAGTGCATACTAACCATTCTAAATTGAGGTATCTGATACTAAAAAAGATGCAAAACCAAGGTTGACCAGATGGGTATTGTTGTTGCAAGAGTCCGACTTTGAGGTGAAAGACACAAAGGGGACAGAGAATCAGGTTGCTGACCATTGTCAAGATTAGAGGAGGAAGCTATGCTCAAGCTAGGAGATGGGGCTGAAATTAATGATGCATTCCCAAACGAACAGGTATTGGCTGCTTCTTGTGATCTTATTCTTTAGTTTGCAAATTTCGCTAACTACTTGGCAAGCGATTTGGTTCCATTGGATTTGTCATTTCACCAAAGGAAAAAGTTTATGCATAATGTGAAGAAGTTCTTTTGGGATGAGCCATACTTGTTTTGTATTTGTGCTGATGGGATTATTCGTCGTTGTGTGCCCGAGGTTGAGATGATGAGTATACTAGAGGCGTGTCATTTATCACCTGTTGGTGGGCATCATTGTGGTATTCAGACTGCTCATAAAATCTTGCACTGTGGGTATTATTGGCCTACCATCCACTAAGATGATACTCATAAAATCTACTGTGGGTATTATTGGCCTACCATCCACCATGATGCTCATGATTTCGCCAAGTCTTGTGATCGCTGTCAAAAAGAGGGAGGAATTTCAAAGAGGCAAGAGCTACCTATGAATTCGATATTAGTGATTAAGTTATTTGATGTTTGGGGTCTTGACTTCATCGGTCCATTTGTGAGTTCACAAGGGATGAAGTATATTCTTGTTGCGATTGATTATGTATTGAAATGGGTGGAAGCAATTGCGCTTTCAACAATGAGGGTAAGAGTGTCACCGCATTCCTGAAAAAGAATATCTTCTCTAGATTTGGTACACCTAGGGCGATTATTAGCGATGGAGGTTTCCATTTTTGTAATAGGTTGTTCAAGAGGTTGCTAGAGAACTATGGAGTTCGTCACAATGTAGCTACTTCTTACCATCCACAGTCTAGTGGGCAAGTTGAAGTATCAAACATAGAGATAAAGCAAATTCTTGCAAAGATTGTGAACGCCAACAAAACTGATTGGTTAAGAAGGCTTGATGATGCTCTATGGGCCTATCGCACCGCATTCAAGACTCCCATAGGTATGTCCCCCTATCAACTTGTATATGGGAAGTCATGCCATTTGCCGAGCTAGAGAATAAAGCCATGTGGGCACTAAAGAAGTTGAATTTGGATTGGGGCACCCCATCGAGTCAAATAGTGAATGATATGAATGATCTTGATGAGTTTCACCTAAAAGCTTATGAAAGTTCAGCCTTGTACAAAGAGAAGATAAAGAAGTATCATGATCAAAGGATTGAAAAGCGTGAATTTGTTGTGGGTGATCTGGTGCTTCTATTCAACTCAAGGTTGAGGCTATTTCTTGGCAAGCTCAAGTCCAAGTGGACCGGTCCATTCAAAGTCACTCAAGTATTTACACATGGAGCGGTCGAGCTCGAGAACTAGGAGGGAACAAGGTTCAAAGTGAACGGGCAAAGAATCAAGGTCTACATGGGGAAATCAGAGTGTTCAGGAAGTGATTGAAGCCTACTACATTGACGAAGTCTGAGTAATCAAGGTGTCTGCGTCGTGCCGCGACGTTAAATCAAGCGCTGCTTGGGAGGCAACCCAAGATGTATCATCTAGCCAACTATAGGTTTTTCTTTTCGATTTAGGAGTTTTCTTATTTTATTTAATTTTTGTAACTCTTTAGACAAGTGCTTTATTTTTGTAATAGTGGTTGCTAGATATAGAATAGGGTTCGTATCTAAAAAGTGTCCAAAAATGTAAAAAGAAAGCCCTAATGGTTGCTACGTGTGCAGGGACAAAAAGCAAAATCTGCAAAAAAAGGTTGTGCAGTGGTCTACGGACCCCCATCAATAGTCCGTTGGTCCATCCACGGACCGTGAATGGCGTCCATAGATCCCAGGTAAGTGCTCTAAATTTTTCTAAGTGTCAGAGTCATGTACGGCCAGGCCTACGGTCCGTAGGTCGACCCACAGACCGTAGATGGGGTCTCGTGGGTCCAAAACTAGGGTTTGCCTGACCGACCGGGACCCCTTATAAAATAAAACCTTTCATTTTAAATTCATTCCCCCACGTTCAAAACTCCCTCCCAATTATTTTCCAACCCTCCAAATACCCAAAATCACTCCCATAACTCCCATATCATCACCCAATTCATTCCCCCAAATCCCATAGCCATCCTTTTCTCTCCCAAATCATCCATCTTCTTCCCCCAAAGATTCCAAGTCCGGGTTCGGTGTCAAAGGGAAAGCAAAGGTCTAAAGAGTTTATTGCATCATCACACTTACCCACTTCGATTACTTCTAAGGTAAACAACTTCACCCTAACATTGAATTCATTGTTCATTGTTTGTATCATGAAGTCACGAAGTTGGAACTTGACCTTGGGTTGTTAGTTTTATGTTTGAATGTTAAATTGTATGCTATAAACACCCTTGGTATGATGGTATGTGAGTGTGTAGTTAAGTAAATCAAAATAATTCAAGTTAATAGGCCGAATTGGAAGTTTTGACTTAGGGTTCATAGGTTTCGGTGTGATAATCTGTAAATTTTTGTGAAAATGGAACCCTAAGGATGATTAACTACCAAATCACTTGTTGAAATGCATGTGTAGGCCTAAGCTGGTTGTAATTGTTGAAAGAAAAAGCATGAAAAATTGAACCATCTGAAACCTGGCACAAACTGACCCACGAGACCCCGTCAACAGACCATAGGTCATTTTATGGACTGTAAGTCGGGTCTATGGGCCAGAAACACACCAAGTTTTTTTAAAGTGTCGAACCTCGGCGTGGACTAGGTTCGTCGTTCCATCGATAGACCGTTCTGCATATCCGTGGTTCCCACATAAGAGACCCAAATTTGGGCACTCTGACCTACGAAGGGGACCCACGGACTGTCGTTCCATCAACGGACCGTCAGTACCCACCGTGGGTCGATAGTTCAGCTACTGTCCAAGAACTTTTTAATTTTTTGTTTTGGTCCAACACTTGTTCTAAAATTCTTTCATAAGTATTATTGCACTATTTTGGTACTAACTAAGCTTCCACAGGTACCATGTCCCCAAAGCAAGCTCCAACCTACGCCGCAAAGGGAAAATCAAAATTCGTTGCTCCCTCTTTCAGGCTGCTTGATGAGGATACGAATGGGCATTACGTTCCACCTCCCACTAGGACCTCCCCCACTGCTCCATGCACTACACAAAACCAAGCCCGACAGGTGAGCTCCGACATGGTCACTACCCCCCATTCTGAAGAGGGGGTATACCGATCGAATCATCGGCTGGCTCAGGGTCCCCATCTGGCTCCGGCTCTAGCCCCAGCGACAGCACCACCTTCTCATACGAGTTTGATAGTACATGAGATACCATAGTACCCCCCGTACTGAGCCACCATTGGTTGCTACACAGCCTAACAAGTGGTGTGTGGAGGGCCAATTTCAAATTTACATGGATGCTGGCATGCTGAATGAGCACGATAGAATGGCCAAATTTGTCACAAAGGAGCGCCGGATTCTCACAGGTAGCCTCCACACTACTCCAGCCATCCATGATCTTTTTTGGAGGCACAGGTGTGAGTGGATGGCACGGAACCCAGGGTCCTATAGCATGGAGATAATCATGGAGTTCTACGCTTCCTATGCCTCCACCATCAGAGGGTCCATCTCTAAGGAGGCAAAACCCGCAGCTCAGCCTCCAGTTGAGACCACACTTATACGGAGGTTCACAATCAACATCTCTGAGACCACCCTCCGCAGGTTTATCTGCGGCCCAGACCACACTCTGCTCATCAATACAACATAGTTCGACTATCGGATGGGTATCATCCAGAATGGGGCATTTAAGAGGAATGTCGATCAAAGGGAGTCACTACTGAGGTGGATAGCACGTTACATTGCTACGGATGGAGAGCGTGCATAGTGGGTCTGGACTCCGAGCTTGGGTATCAAGAAGGCGACGCTGAGTTTTGCTGCAAAATTCTTCTGGTTGCTGGTACGGAACCGTGAGTCTCCTACTCAGGTGGATAATGTGCTCACATGGGACCGAACAGTGATGGTTACATCTATGGTAGCGGGGTTTAAGGTAGACTTTGCCTGTATGTTGATTGTGGAGATCCATGAGAGGGCCTTCAAGGCCACCACCACCTTGCCCTTCCCTTGCCTCATCTTCCAGCTATGCAGGGATGCGTCTGTACCAGTATGATATTGTGACTGGTTGCTTCAGGCAACCAAGACTCTGGATATTAGCCTTATTCGGGATGAGGCCAATGTAGCTGCACCTCACAGGGAGCCACATGTTGAGGTGCCACCCTTGGGAGATGACCTTGTAGAAGATGTGGAGCATACGCAGGATGATGACATTGCCCCTCCAACTACTACAACATATGCCCAGGCTCCTCCATCTCCGGCTGCCAATCAGGCCTCTAGCTCATCCAGAGCCACTCATTCTTCAAGTTCCACCACCATCCCTCTAGCCCGAGTCTAGAGGCTGAAGACGCAGATGGCCACTCTGCTTTAGCATGTGAAGCCATGGATGCAGTGGTCTGTAGTGGAGTCCGAGGTGAGGGCTGAGCAGAGGATGGAGTAGATGATGGATTAGAAGGTCCAAGTCGTTCATAAGCACCTAGATGCCTTTGAGTTGTGAGTCCTGGAGAGGCTGGCCCGGACCGTTGATGTGACCACCCTCAAGAATGAGATAGAGAGCCTCCGTGCGGATGTTGCTGCACTTCTCGCTCCCCCTGAGACTGAGCTAGAGTCTGCCCCTATGACACCAGTTGATGAGGTGGTGATGAATGCCCTATTCGGCGATAATATGCTGCCACCAGATTCTTCCTGTGCTGTTGGGAAGCGGCCCCGCTCCGATCGTACTTGTAATGATGCTGAGGCCCAGAGATTAAAGAAGAAGGAGCGCCAACAGTTGGAGGAGGCCACGAGGGTGTCGATACTAGATGAGGAGTTGCGACAACAACGGGCTAGGGAGATAGGTTTTGGCCCATATGGCAGTGTGAACATTACTGACGGTGTAGTAAGAGTTGATGAGAGCACTACTGAGAGTGCTGGGATAGTAAATGAGAGCGCTACTGATGGCGTTCCAAGTGTTGATCCAGCGGGCTCTCGTAAACCCGACCTACCCGCTTCTTGAGTGATCTTCGGTACAAATGCGCCACAGGTTTGCTTCACCCAACCCCGTTATTTTTTATTTTTTTGAGCACGGGGGACAATTGCACTCTATTTTGTTAGGGGTGGGGTAAATGGATTGTGAGTCATAGGGTGAAGTCTAAGTAATCCAACTCAGAATCCTCTCTTGAGGTTTTCTTGCCTGTGTTCTTTTTGCCCCTAAGAGATTGTTTTAAGTTTTATTGAACCGACATTTTTAGGAATGTATGTGTAGGAGTAAGTAGAAAAATGAAAGCATGAAAAGAATAATTCCTGTCCAAAAAGATTAAAATGTGCTAGATCTTTAGGCTTGATAGGTTGAATATGCTGGATCTTAATATGACATGATAAAGAACCGATTTGACCGCATGACTTAATCTGAAACTTGAACTGGGTAATCTGATAATCTGATAATGAAATAATGTGCCAAGTATGAGTGAGAAAAGTTTGAATGTTCAAACAGTATTGTGCCTATCTAGAACTTGCCTCGTTGGTCCTGCTAAGATAATCTAGGCTAGGAGCTAGGAAATGATCATAGATGCTTGTTCTGATAAGTCCACTAATGCCTAAAATGATCCAACCAAATGAAATAAATGTTCCCTTTGATCCAAATATTTGAGCCTAACATAAATTGTATAGCTATAAAGTAGATAGTTCTTGTTAGGTTTTCATTATCCACTTCTAAGTTCCCGTTTGGATTGACTTATTTTAGGTGCTTTTAAACCAAAATATCTTTTAAGCAGTTTTTAAGTGTTTGGGTAAAGTTAAAAAGTGCCTATAAGCACTTATTTTAAAGCCAAAATAACAAAAATAAGCCAAAAGCCATAAGTTAGAAATCCTAACTTATGGCTTTTGGCTTATAAGTCATAAGCCAAAAGCCAATCCAAACAGGCCCTAAGAGTATTCACGAGAAATTGTAAAGCCACCCAATCTAAATTAAAATAAAATAAAAATAACATTATGTTAGTTTGATTTAGCTTTTAATTTTGAAAATCGATAATATTTTAATTAATTGTGATTAAAGTAAAAAGTAATATAAGAATTGAACCAAACAAGCTATATAAGTACATAATTAAAAATTATAATTACATTTATGTATATGTATATTTTCATATCTATTTACAAAAATATTTGTAGTGTATTATCTTTTAGAAATCTTGGACTGCTTGTTGTTTCATTTTTTTTAGTGTGTTTAATTATCTTATTTCTTATATATATATATATATGTTGGTTATTGAGCATTTCAATACTATTTTTATATTAAATTTGCTCAATATTTTTGTGTCTAAATGCTGCCTAATTCCTCATGTATTTTGGTCATTGAATTAGTGGTCATGTAATGCCAATTACATTTGGTTTTATTGGCAGAAATGTTTCAGTGAACGTTGGAGTCAAGGGTAGTTTCTTCATCTGCCATTGATGACATTTGTTACCCCTTCTCAAATTATTTCTCTCTTAATTTCTTCATTTTACTACCCATTATCTTCTTATTCATCTCCAGTGTCACGACCCAACCCACCGGGCTGTGCGGGCACCTACTCTACCACCTAAGTAGGAGAACTCTCATATCCCAATAGTTAAAACATGCGGAAAATTAAAGAAATCGGAGATAAATGAAATAACAAGGTTTTATAAATAAGAACTTTTTAGAACAATTCCAGTTTAAACTTGCAAAGTAATTAACACCCCCAAGTAATAAGAGTACAAACTGGTCATAATAGATAAAAGACAGCTCCCAGCATACGAAAGAAAAAATAGAAGATGTTGGAGATTTCTTCGTCTACCCTTAATGAAACATTATCGACCTGCATCCAGACTATGCCAAAAAGGCATAGCAAGAGTAGTAGCTGTACAAACCACATTGTAACAACCCGCTAGGTCATTTTGACAACTAAGACTATTTTGAATCTTCCCGTAAAGTTTTTAATGAAAATTTTGAAATATTCGGTAACCGCGATTATTTAGTTGTCGGATATTTGTTAAATGAGTAATATAGCTGAATAGTTAATGGGCGAAAACCATAATATATTTAACACCCTTTTACCACTTGACCCATGTATTGAATTAAGTTAAAGGGGCGATTAGCATAACACCAGTAACATACTTTGGCAAAAACGTGTGCAGGGAAGATAAACCACAACCTTCAGATAAAACAATTTCCTTTTCAGGCGAGTTGTGATTTGTGTATTACATATGTTGTTTGTTACAATGGGTGGGAATAATAGTTATAATATTGTTGGTGATAAGGAATTTAGGGAGGAATTCTTAATGGTTGTAAAATCAGTACTTATTATATTAGGAGACAATAGGTAGTGGAAACTAATTTCTAAGGTTAAAGGTTAGATGAGAGTAGCTTAGTGATTGGACAGATCAAAGAAAGGAACTGGTGGTGCTGGAAAATTAATTAAGGCTGGGTGGCGACATTTATTATTATTTTTCCTTTTCGTTTCTTTCCAAGGTGTAAGTTACAGATACGGTAGTTGTATTGTTTTTTTCTTTTTATGATCTTAGATTTTATACACGTTTCGACATAGTGAGTTAAGTAATTGAATATAGGTATAATATATTATTTGAACACCATTAAAATTATGTTATTTGGCAGATTTAAGACTTAACCCTAGGCTTGAGATTTAAGGAATTGATTATAAATTTAGATGAGGTTTTTGGGGTATAGATAAAGATATAGTAATATGGGTGTATACCGATTTATTCACTTGCAAGATATGCATAATTGATAGATTGGGAAGGTTAGCGAGCTTTACACAAGGGAAAGGCAAAATTTTGAGGATTTGTGACACATGTTCGGCAATTAAGGTATGTTAAAACTTTCAAACTTCGTTGAAGGATTTTTTCCTAATTAAATATTAAAAATGGAATAAACAACGAGTAAGGGAGAAAGATGGGGGTCTTGTACCAATGGTGTGACGGGCATTGGTACGAGTACCGGTGTTATAAAGGGAAAGTTTATTACTATAGTAGGCGGATTGTAATCCGAGAATGCCAAAGCATATGGGCATTAGCTGATGTATTATTAACTTGAATTCTTTTGTGTGATTGTGTTCCTCTATTGAACCCGTTTATTTGTGATAGTTGAGGTAGTTATATATTATGTTGAAATGTGTTTGATTGAGATGCATCATCATCCCCTTATATTGAAATCATATTGTGCACATACATTGACGTGAGATTGAATATAAGTTGGACACATTGAGATCGTCCATGCTGGGATGGTGAGATGTTAACATTATAATTTGGGCACGTGGAGATCGTCCGTGCGGATTTTTTTTGATTTTATGATAGTGCGTTGAGATCATCCGCACAGACACGTGAAGATCATCTGTGTCGGTATATGGACCTCGCGAGTCCCCCATGGGTCATGAACTCTCGATGTATTTCTGAGGAGTATCATGTATATACAATTGAGAGAGTACTTGGCATCTAAGGAATATCATTTCATGGTGTCATATTGCATTGCATCTCATGACATCCTTCATTCTTGATGATTATGTGTTTTCTTGGGGGTTGGAAAATTCTTGATATTGGATTTCCTCTATTTGATGAAACTTGACTGGTAAGTATAATATAGACTTGTAAAAGTAAAGAACTGATTTTCTTATATGAACTCCCGTCACTACTTTTTCGTTGTTGATCTATGAGATATACTGGGTACACATGATTTCGTACTCATACTACACTTGTTGCACTCTTTTGTGGTGCAGATTCAATTTCTAGTATGAGCAAATCTCGTGGTGCTTTTTGGGTCCGAGCTTGGAGTATCTTGGAGTTGTGGTGAGTTGCTTGGCTGTTCCGTGTCCCACACCTCCTTCTATCTTTTATTTATTATGTTATTTTAGTATTTAGACAGGATACCCCTTATGTGTGGATTTGTCATTTTAGTTTGAGACTTGCACCATAATTAGAAACTCTTGTACTTATGACACCAATTCTTAGGTGGTATTTTAGCTTTCCACGTTTTGTATTTATGAAGGACTTGATGTTGGAGATATTCTACTCGTTGTTTACCTTTTTGCATCAGTGTTTTTAGTTAAATTGATAAATTATGTTGGGTAGGCATAAATGGAGCATCAATGAAGTCTGACTAAGTGTGGAACTACGGAGCGATTGATGGATCGTAGGTCGACCCACGGGCCGTCCTGCACATCCATTGAATGTGTTTAGAGAGTTGATGTTCCAGACCTGATAAAAATCCTAAGTGTGGAGCCACAGAAGAGGACCCACAGACCCTAGGTCGACCTACGGTCCGTCCTGCACGTCCGTCGTTGATGATCTGAGAGTGAAGGTTCCAGTCTCTGCTAAAAAAGTTGTAAGAGTTGACCTACGAATGGGACCTATAGACCGTAGGTCGACCCAAGGTCCGTAGATCGACCCACGACCCGTAGGACAAGTCGTAGATTGATGTCGCATTCCAGAAGTTTATTTCCTTATTTTGTTTCCTTTTTCTTTAGAACATGTTTTTCTATAAATAGGGTATGTAAACGTTGTTTTTGGGGGTTAGACATTATTGTTTACTTTTAGTTCTTGGTATTTACTTTGGAAATTAACTTGCAACTTTAGCAATTTGATTTCTGGATTTCGACTTATAATATTTTGTCTTTGCAATTCAATTGGAGATTTCAGATTTCTTCTACTCTAATCGTAAGTACATGAATTCTTTTTACAAAAGTATGAATTGTGTTCTTTCAAGCATGAGTAACTAAATCCACAACTAGGGTTGTTGGAACCATGAGCAATTAACAACGTCTGAATAATAATTAACTAATTCTTGAATAGTGTTTATGCATGTATTGGTAATTCTTTCACTTAGAAGTCTTTTTAACGAGTGCACATGTTAGAACTCGCCTCATTTCTACTTGCCGGACCAAGGAGGTAGTTAATGAGAAAAGAATTATCAACATAGATTTAGTGGGATGCTATCTAA
>JAJONQ010029586.1:0-21744 GCA_036250385.1 Solanum microdontum
GTTAATTATAATTATATATTTTTTATTTGTTTAATTTTTTATTGGATAATAAATAATAGTGTAAAATAAGCAACTCATGTATTAGTATTGACATTGCTTAAAGTGCATTAAGCATGTTTTAGTCCTAAAATGCAAATATTCATTTACTTTGAAATTAAAAATATTTTCATCTTGTTATTACATAAATTTATTTTATATTGAAAAGTTATAGGATTTTTTATTTTTATTTTTATGATACAATAAAACTAAATGAAGCATTTTCAACATTTTTCATCTAAAAAACTAAAATATTTTCTCCATATTGAATTCTTAAGTAAAGTACTATTTATTCATGAAAATATGGGTAAATATGGGTAAACTAGTATTTTACCCTACCCATTTATTACCCAATCATTTTTTACCCACATCAAATATGGACGGGTTGAATTATTACCCATTTTATGTTGACCCATTTTCAACCCGTCCAAATTTGACCCAACCCGTCCCTTTGCCACCACTCGAGCCTATATTTGGATGTGGCCGACATTCGGGATCAGTGCTGGTTCTAGGCGAATTTTTCCTCATCTAGCCTACTACTAACTAAATACTATATACAATGGCGTACACAAGATTTTTTTCTAAGCGGTGTCACCATTTAAAGGACAAGAACGGCTCAAGAGGAAAATCAATGAAGCTTTTGCTTTAAGCCTCCAATAATTTCGTTAATATTTTTTTTTTACTCATTAGCCCATTCTTCCAAATTAGTTGAAACTTGAGTTGTTACAATTGATTTGGTACGTTTGGATTTTTTTTAGAATATTAGTAATTGAGGATCAAAGAATAGATGATTGCGGACAATTGTAATCAGTTGAATGAATCCTAAATTATTTCAGTGTAACCTAAATTATTTCAGTGTACCAAGCAAATAGATTTTTTTAATTATTATGAATAAATAAAAATATAACTTCAAGCACATAATAAAAAATAAAATAACAAACAAAATATTAAAATGATGTGGAGATTCGAGATGCCGAATGATGCTGAACAAAAACTATTTTTTTTTGAAGAAACTCACAAGTCACAAATATATAACTATAAATATAAGGAGTCAACAGAGAAAAAGAAATTAAAACTTAGCTGGGAATCAATCTCGCGACGCCCTACGCCTTAACCACCCGAGCTGTGACCAATTTGTTACATGTTGTCTCCTTTTAAATAATCATACTGTTATTTTAAAAAAATAAATATATATGTATATTTAGTAAAATATTTTGACGAAGCCGTGTCATGTGACACCCCTTCCATCAACGTAGATCCCCCCCGACTTTATAACAAGATGTGAAAGCCTTTAAAAGATGAACATGCAATAACTTAATTAGAAAATGAACTCAATAACTTTATAGTTAACAATCTGAAATTTGTATAATATGTATATGTTTGTAATATAATGGTGAAAACTATAACTCAACTGACTCGTGAAGCCTCTAATATAGTGACGATAGGTTAGCGAGACACGATCCTTAGCTGCCTGAATACTCTACTAAAAACACATAATGACTATTATATATTCTAGATGAACTGGAATACTCTAAAAGGGAAGAGACCTCACCAAGGCAAGATGGAAGGTGAATCCTAATGATGCTTCTGCTGCTGATCCAGAGTGCTTGAATTTACATAATAAATTGATGCAATACTGAATGACGTTTGTACATATAATGTTGCCACGATCCAAACCGTCGTGAGTGACACCCACACTAACCCTCGGTGGGAGAACCATTCATACTAAGCTAACCAACTTAATCAAATTACTAAAGCATTTAAGGTTACGGAAGCAAGTTTAAATGCTAAGGAAAGAAATAGAGATCCATAAACTCCAAACGAAAGTCTAACAACTTAAAACAAATGCGGAATAATACCTAGAACTTGAAAGTCAATGTACCAAAACATATAAGGTTCAACCATAAGTCTAAACAAGAAAGGGTGCAACCCCATACTAAACATAATAAATCTAAGGAACTAGTCTAAGTCCGAAATGTGGACATAAACAGAAAGGGAACTCATGGCTGCCCGGAAGAACTGGCTCATCCTTAAATTCGAAACGATCACTGATCTTCTAGACGAGGTCTGTCAATAGCCGCCTGAAGATGCCCTGTAGTCGACAAAAGAAAGAGCAAGTGCAGTATCAGTACACAACTACAATGTACTGGTAGGATCACGCGGCTATCCCAATAAGTGCAACATACATAAGTCAATAAGACATAATAATAACATGCATACACGGAACATATACAATATTACTATCAATTACAAACAACGATCAATTTCACAATTCTGAAGATATACAGTTATGTCAAGTTAATGGTCCTCTCATGGAACCTAAACCCAAACTGTTAGCGTATCAGTACTTGGTACCCGATCCAATGTTTATGCCGAAATGTGGCAATCGATCCCATGTTTATTGATTGAATGACGTTATCAAAGACACAACTTCCAATTCAAGTGTCAATGGTCGTTCAATACTAATATAACCTAACCAAGGATTGGGGTTGAGTCCCAAGGGAGCAGTTTCTAAGAATTAAGAGTTAAGCGCGAATATGCTAGAATTAACCATAGCTAAAAACATTATCGAGTAAAAACATGATACATTAAGGGGTTGACACGAAAGTCAATTATCAATAGGGGGTTTGTATTCAATTAATGAACAAAAACAACGAAAATACAAAGATGCGACTATAGGGAGACGGGATTCTTGGGATGTGATAGGAATATGGGATAAACTACACAATCGGGTAAATGCTATTGATAGTCAATTGCTGAACAGTTGTAACTAGGCTAGACTTTAGTGGGGGTAAATTCTCTATCGAGCAACTTACCTCGAATCAACTCGGGTTCTCTCGAACACTGAGTTTTCGATTTTAAGCACAACCTCTGCCTTAGCCCATTCACTCTCTCGAGCTGAATATATGGAAAAAAACCTAAGATTCAGTCTCTCGAGTTGAATCCACGATGGCCCAATAACCACCGACTATCGATTTAGTAGTCTTAGTTTTAAAACCTCTCTCTCTCGCAAGCCAAAAATACTAAGATGAGATCGTATTTGCAACTACAATCCCATTAAGTTCCAACACAACTACTAAACGAAATCACATTTAAACAACAAATAGACTAACAATAAGCAATACCCAACAGGAAATTTAACCCATATTCACAAAATCACATCCCAAGAATTGGGGTTTTAGCTAGACATAAAAAAAGGAAGAAAATGATATCAAATCGAAGTAACATCAATTGGGTATGATTTATATTCACTTCAATCGAGTCTAAGATGAAGAATCTTCAACAACCACTTCCAATTTCTTGGAATTGGAAGTCTTCAAATCTTCAAAAGCTAAGAACAAGGTCTCTCTACTTGAAACTTAGAAAAATAAAATGTTGTATCTAAAATTGCATACTAGGATAACAATTCAAACTACTATTTATAGTTGTCTAAAAATGTGTTGCGAAGGATCACTCAGCGTAGTTAGTCGGGATTGCCGTTGCACTCGGTGATCCGCCCTTTGGTCTGCTTTATCGCCTTTCAGCTTTTGCCTTCAGCATCTTCACGTTCTGGATCATTGGGCGATATAGTACTGCTTCGCGAAACTGTTCGACGACGCATCGACTGCTCCTTTTCATCACCGACTTGATCTTTTCCTTCAGGGCTCAGCTTACTGGAACAATGGGCGAAGTTAAGGCCATTCGGCGAATCGCCCAATGGTTTGGGCGATCCTCAGGCCTTCTTATCTACGTCTTTTCAGTCGTTTCATTCCTTTTTGCCAAGTAGTGTCCATGCTTTGCCTCAAACTCCAAATACCTGAAACTTAAGGATTTACATTAGTTATTGAGACAAAATTTGCATTTGAGGACACTAATTCTACTAAAATGAAGCCCTAAATGAGTCCAAATTGTGGACTCATCATCACCCCCAATTTAAACTTTTGCTTGTCCTCAAGTAAAATTCAAGTTCGGCAGTTCAAAAAGGATGTCTCGAATAGTGCTACACAAGACTCAATCATGAATGCACACATAAGACTCAATTTATTCATGCTTAGATCAAATGTGCACTTAAAGTTTCAAATGGTGACACACCATTATCAAAGAATCTCAAGCTCACCATACTTGCTTCAAATGCAAGTTCAAGCTCAACTAAAGTGTTCAAATTGCCCTCACACAAAGAATGATTCCATATTCACACACAATGGTTCAATAATTTAAAGCTCCGAAATCAAATGCAACGCTCACACTCACAAAGAAGAACACTATGCATGCTTTCACCCATTGGTTTGCCCGTATTTTCCAATAGACAATTGTTTCAGCTTACTTAAGATAAAAAAAGGTCTTTACAAGGATTGTAATGGGGCTGAGTGCAAATGTATGTTCATTTAGGCTCAATGACTTTCATCCTCATGAAATGTGGTGCTCACTACACTTCATTTCCTCTTCTTTCATCATTTTCTTTTGTTCCTATAAGTCATTCCATTATTCACTTTCCATGGATTGTTTGGAAACCATATTTCTTTTGTACTTTATTCCACAACTTTTTCATTTTTTTTTCTTTTCTTTCTCTTTTTTTTTTATATGGAGGGGTTCCATTTTTCTCAAAACCATGGGTTAAAAGAGACTTTTCTTTCACTTCTTGACTTGTCTTCTCTTTTCACCACACCCCCAACTTAGGCTTTTGGTCTAAGTTGACTATTCAATCAACCACAAATCAAGAGGATTATGGGTAGTGGATTTAAGAAAGGTTATGTTTTCATCAAGTTTCTTCCAAAGAAAGGTAAGTCTCAAGGAGTGTTCAAAAGAGGTTCACACACTCACAAGGTAAGCCACAAAAGAGGTATATGTCAAATTGGCTCACACTCTTCGAAGCTGCCTAATATCATATCAAGAGATAGCCTTACTTAGTCAATCGGACCAACGAGGGATATTCTAGGTGTTATCATGCATGGTTCACAGTAAGCTCATCACACAAGGCATCGACACCAAAGTCAAACAAAACTCCACACTTTTGCTAGTGTGCAACGATCATCACAAGAGACTCGATTTGATAATTGGGCTAGTCACAACGAGAAGCAAGGAGTTCACATATTGTCTATGCAACTTCATTTGCCCTCATCATAGTCGCACATTCATGTTTGTTTGAATATGAGAACTATTCGAGTATCGGTATTGATCAAAACCAATACTCAAATTTGTAAGAGAACAATCACATTCAACACATACAAGAGGTGGCAATTTTTTTCCAAAGGTAAAAAATCATTTTCAATTAAAAATAAGGAGCCATATGCTCAAACCTTCCACAAAAAGAAGTGTAACACAAATTTAGCACAATGCCCAAATAGATAAACAAAACAAGAGTCATAATCAGCACACAAAGGTGGGCCTCACCTCACCACAAATAAAAACATTTGTCCTCAAATCAAATAAAAATATTCAAAAGTGAAATAAAGCAAAACAAATAGGGAGGTAAAAAGGAGGTCCTGTCTACACAGTCGCTCCGTTTGTCTGGGCATCAATGCTCGATGCCTCACCCTGAGCCTGGGCATCAGTGCCTGATTCACCAAGTTCTTTGAATGACGTTATCAAAGACACAACTTTCCATTCAAGTGTCAATGGTCGTTCAATAGTAATATAACCCAAGCAAGGGTTGGGGTCAAGTCCCAAGTGAGCGGTTTCTGAGAATTAAGAGTTAAGCGCAATTATGCTAGAGTTAACCATAACTAAAAGCATTACCGAGTAAAAACATGATAAATTAAGGGGTTGACACGAATGTCAATTATCAATGGGGGGTTTGTATTCAATTAATGAACAAAAACAGCAAAAATACAAAGATGCGAATATAGGGATACAAGATTCTTGGGATGTGATAGGAATATGAGATAAAATACATAATCGGGTAAATGCTATTAATAGTCAATTGCTGAACATTTGTAACTAGGCTAGACTTTAGTGGGGGTAAATTTTCTCTCGAGCAACTTACCCCGAATCAACTCGGTTTCTCTCGAACATTGAGTTGCCACTTTTAAGCACAACCTCCGCCTTAGCCCATTTACTCTCTCGAGCTGAATGTGTGGGAAAAAGGCGTAGGATTCACTCTCTAGAGCTGAACCCACGACGACCCAATAACCACCGGCTATCGATTTAGTAGTCTTAGTTTTAAAACCTCTCTCTTGAGCAATCCAAAAATACTAAGATGAAATCGTATTTGCAACTACAATCCCATTAAGTTCCAACATAATTACTAAACGAAATTACATTTAAACAGCAAATAGACTAACAATAAGCGATACCCAACAGGAAATTTAACCCATATTCACAAAATCACACCCAAGAATTGGGGTTTTTGCTAGAGACAGAAAAAAGGAAGAAAATGATACCAAATCGAAATAACATCAACTGGGTATGATTTATATTTACTTCAATCGAGTCTAATATGAAGAATCTTCAACACCCACTTCCAATTTCTTGGAATTGGAAGTCTTCAAATCTTCAAAAGCTAAGAACAAGGTCTCTACTTGAAACTTAGAAATATAAAATGTTGTATCTAAAATTACATACTAGGATAAAAATTCGTCTTTTCTGCCATTTCGTTCCTTTTTGCCTAGTAGTGTCCATGCTTTGCCTCAAACTCCAAATACCTGAAACTTAAGTAGTTACATCAATTATTGAGATAAAATATGCATTTGAGGATACTAATTCTATTAAAATGAAGCGTTAAATGAGTCCAAATTGTGGACTTATCATTTATGCCAGAACGTGGCAACCGATCCAAGTTAGTGTGCAGAACGCAACACCCGATCCATTCAACAAGCCACAATCACAATCACAAGTATATTCTCAAATCATACAATCAAGTCATAATTCATGGCATTCATCTATTCTCATTTACAATTAGTGTGATCAATAATGCAACATTCGCATACATACACGTATTATAATGAATCAAGAACAAACATACATCACATAACATGAAATTACAACCATCACCTACCTCAAACAGAGCTTGAATCCCCTAAGAAACTTAATTCTTCCCTTTTCGGATTCGTTCTGCTTGTTCTTGGTCTACAAACAATCACAATAATGCGAGGCTCAATAAACAACACCTAATTACCCGGATTATATCAGTAATATCAATCCTAGGTCAAACCCTTGATCCCCATACCAAGATTTGGGCTTTTTCCACTATAATTCCTAGATCAAAACCCTCCCCCATCGATAATTACTCATTAGATTACGTTCTACGGATCGAAAAATGGATTTGGAGAGTTAAAATCTTACTTTAAGCCTTAAGAATGGTGAAAAACCGTCAAGAAAGCACATGGGGTCGTCTCCTAACTCTCAAAGTCGAAAAGTTCAGAATAAAACATTTTTGGGGTTTATTTCTAACTTAAGTCGCGTCTGTCTCGCCACAACGGTACTCATCCCACTACACGGCCCCGCCCTGGCGGCACAAATTCCCGCCATAGCAGCTTACACAGAACAATGAGCAAATTTAATAATTCCAATACCCCCATTTCACAACACACTTTCAACCAATGACACTCAGAAACTACCCGTTCATGCTAAGATCAGTTTCGGGAGTTTGACTCACCCAAATTCAATTCCGTAAAGTCGTACGTGTTTCTTAATGTCTTAGCTATCTACTCATGCGATTAAAATCATAATTAGATCACCCACTTGTTACCAGATTTCTCTAGACCTTACTGACTCTGATTTCATCCAAATTTGGACTAGGTTGGGAAATCATAAGTTACTACGAAAAAGTTTTTTCCGGCCCAAAATTTTTCCCCATTGGCTTTTCTATAACGACGGGAACATGTTGTTACAATAGATTCCAATTTATCCATCACTCGTCCCCGAGTGATGACTTAGGAAAAATAGGCTAAAGTAAGAGTGGAGTAGTACCTAAATCGACAAACAACTGGGATACTTGTCTCGCATGTCCTTCTCGGTTTCCCAAGTAGCTTCCTCAACTGGACGATGCTTCTATTGAACTTTCATGGACTTAATCTCTTTGGTTCTCAGCTTTCGGACATCACGATCAAGAATTGCAATTAGTTCCTCCTCATATTGAAGGTCATTGTCTAACACAACTGAGTCCCATTTTATGATGTAATCCCATCACCATGATATCTCTTCAACATGGAGACATGAAATACCGGATGAACTCCTGATAAGTTAGGAGGTAAAGCCAATCTATTAGCCACTGGCCCTACACATTCGAGAATCTCAAAGGGACCAGTGTATCGTAGAATTAGCTTGCCCTTCTTGCCAAATCTCATCACCTTTCTCATGGGTGACACCTTAAGAAGAACATTCTCACCAGTGTGAAATGCCATATCTCTTACCTTTTGGTCTGCATACTTTTTTTGTCTACTCTGGGCCGCTAAAAGCTTAGCTTGGATCCCCCTCACTTTATCTTGAGCATCCTTCACTAAATCAACCTCTAAAGGTTTCACATCTCCAACCTCAAACCACCTATGGGTGATCTACATCCCCTCTCATAAAGTGCCTCAAATGGTGCCATATCAATGCTGGAGTGATAACTATTATTATAGGAGAATTCACACAAAGGTAAGAACTTATCCTAATGCCCTCCAAAATCAATCACACATGCCCTCAACATGTCTTCTAACACTTGAATAGTCCTCTCTGACTGCCCGTCCGTCTGTGGATGGAAAGCGGTACTAAAAGTGAGTTGTGTGCCCAATTCATCACGTAACTTCCTCTGAAGCTTGGATGTGAATTGGGTACCACAGTCTGAGATGATAGAAAGGGGCACCCCATGAAACCTCACTATCTCTTTCACATAAACCTTAGTCAATTGTTCAGCATTATAATCTATTCTTACCAGAATAAAATGGGCTGACTTAGTCAATCTGTCAACCACTACCCAAATAAAATCAAACTTCCCCAAAGTCTTGGGAAAACCAACCACAAAATCCATGGCTATTCTTTCCCACTTCAATTTCGGAATTGACATTCTCTGAAGCAAACCTGCAAGCCTTTGATGCTCATATTTTACTTGTTGGCAATTTTGACACTTAGCCATAAAATTCGCTATATCCTTCTTCATGCCCAGCCACCAATAAATTCTCTTCAAATCTCGGTACATCTTGGTCACACCCGATGAATGGAATATCGCGAACCATGAGATTCTGTGAACAATTTCTGAATCAAGTCATCAACTCGAGGAACACAAATCCTTCCTTTAAAACTGAGCACACCCTCCGTGTCAAGAGTGGTGTCTTGTGCCTTACCAATCACAGTCTTTTTCTTAAGTTCACTCAAATTTTCTTCCTCAAACTGTTTGGCGTTGATCTCTTCAATGAGCGTGACCCTTACTTCAATGCTAGCTAACACCCCACCTTTCTCTGAGATGCCTAACTTTACGAACTTAGACTCCAAGGTCTGGATTTCCTTAGACAAAGGTCGCTTGGATACACTCAAGCAAACTTTACTACCCATATTCACCGCTTTTCGACTGAAAGCATCCGCCACTACATTAGCCTTACCCGGATGATATTTAATGGTCACATCATAATCCTTGAGTAACTCCATCCACCTTCGCTGTCTCAAATTTAGGTCCTTTTGAGTGAACACATGCTGTAAACTACGATGATCCGTAAGCACCTCACACTTAACACTATAAAGGTAATGCTGCCAGATCTTAAGAGCGAACGCTACCGCTTTCAACTCCAAATCATGTGTTGGGTAATTCCTCTCATGAACCTTTAATTGACGCGATGCATAACCTATAACATTCTTCTCCTGCATCAACACAACACCCAACCCATAAAGTGAAGCATCACAATAAACAATAAAATCTTTACCTTCAACTGGTAATGCTAAAATAGGTGCGGTGGTCAAAAGAGTCTTGAGCTTTTGGAAGCTCTCATCACATTTTTCAGTCTATTCATATAGTACCTCCCTTTTAGTCAAATTTGTCAGATGTGTGGCCATAGAAGCAATGTTTCGCACAAACCGATGATAGTAGCTAGCGAGCCCACAAAACTCATAACTTTTGTCACCGAGTTAGACTGAATCCAATTCTTAACCGCCTCAATCTTTTGAGGATCTACCATTACTCCTTCTTTCGAAACTACATGCCCCAAAAATGCAACCGAAGTCAACCAGAATTCACACTTAGAAAATTTTGCATACAACATTTGTTCCCAAGAACACCCAGAACAATATGAAGATGGTCGGCATGCTCTTCCTCACTTTTTGAATAGACCAAAATGCCATCAATAAAGACTATAACAAACGAGTCAAGAAATGGCTTGAAAATCCCATTCATCAAACTCATGAAAGCTGCAGGCACATTAGTCAAACCAAAAGATATAACTAGGAACTCATAGTGCCCATAATGAGTTCTAAACGCTGTTTTGGGCACATCCTTAGGCCTAATCTTTAACTGATGGTAACCAGACCTTAGATCAATTTTAGAGAATACTGATGCACCTTGCAATTGGTCAAAAAGATCATCTATTCGCGGCAATGGGTACTTGTTTCGAATGGTGACCCTATTCAATTGCTCGTAATCTATATATATCCTCATACTACCATTCTTTTTCTTAACAAACAAAATTGGAGGACCCCATGGGGAAGTACTAGGACGAATAAATCCTTTATCAAGAAGTTCTTGGATTTGAGCCTTAAGCTCTCTTAATTCTGTCGGGGCCATGCGATATGGAGGGATGAAAATGGGGCGGGTATCATGTTCCAAATCAATGTAGAAATCTATATCTCTATCCGGAGGCATACCAGGCAAATCAGTAGGAAACATTTCTCTAAATTCTGACACCACATGGATAGACTCAATAGATGGAGACTCAACCTCAACATCCCGAATATGAGCCAAATAAGCCAAACAACCCTGCCCTACTAATTTCCTAGCCCGAATGGAGGATATGATCTTGGTTTGCTTAGGATTGTACACCCCTTTCCACTTTAATTTTTTCCTTCCCGGAATTTCTAGAGTTATAGACTTAGTTTTACAATTAAGCACAACATAATAGGGGGACAACCAAGTCATGCCTAAGATTATATCTAAGTCAGTCATATCCAAAATCACCAAATCAGCCCAAGTCTGAAAACCCATAAACAAAATAGGACAAACACGATAGAGATGGGTGACTATGACAGACTCTCCAACTGGTGTAGAAACATGGATGGGGGCATCAAGTATATCACAATTCATATTAAATTTTGAGGCAAATTGCACGGACACATAAGAATAAGTAGAAACCGGATCAAATAACACATTAGCCATCCGATCATAGACAAGAATAGTACCAATGATCACTGCGTCAGACGCTTCCACCTCGGTCTTGCTCGGAAAGGCATAACACTGCGCCCTATCATCGCGACGGGCGACTTCCTTGCCTGGCTGCATGGTACCCCTGCCTGTGTTACCATTTTCTCTACCTCTATGGCCGCGCTGATTTCCTCCTCGCCCACCTTCTCGATGCCCTCGACCATTATTACCATTTCTCGGGGGTACCATTGCTCTAGACTGCTATTGCGCGGAATCTATCATGCACGGGTAGGGACAATCTCTCCTCATATGCCCAGGTTCTCCACAGTTGTAACATGTACGATCAAAAGATGACATGCTCCCCACCGAAGGTGCGGGTCCCTGGCTATCCTGAATCAAATTATGAGGTGTAGTTCAAGAGTAATTATCTGTATAAACGGGCATAGCGGACTGAATTGGCCGGGCTACAAGTGTTGGCCTTCCTGAACCTCTAGAGTAAGATCTCTGAAAGTTGACTAAATTTTTGGCTTTCTTAGCCAATGCCTTACCTTACCGTCTCGCCTTACTCTCTCCACTTTCATCACAAAATCTGCTAACTCATTGAAGCATTTTCCTGCAAAGGTCATATGAACAGAAAATACTTGCAACTCAGAATTAAGCCTCTTAACAAATATACGGATCCTCTCTTCCTCAGTAGTCACCAATTGCGTATCATAGCTAGACAGGTATGGAACTTCGCCTCATAAGCAGCCACAGACATACCACCTTCCTCCAAAGCCATGAACTCATCCTTCTTGTGATCTCTCAAAGTCCGAGGCATATACTTCTCTAAGAACAGAGCATGAAATTGGGTCCAAGTAAGTGGGGGTAAAACTGAAGATTTGCATTCCACATAAGCTCTCCACCATTGCTTAGCCTCGCCCTGAAGTTGGAAAGTCACAAACTCTACTCCATGCCGATGGAAAATTCCCAACTTATGAAGCCTCTCATTACAATCTAGGATGAACTCATAGGTGTCCTTACTCTCAGATGCATGGAACACCGGGGTTTAAGTTTCAAGAACTTAGTCAACATCTCATGCTCATTACCAGTCATAGCGGGACCCAACAAAGGACGAAAGAAAGCATCAGTACCTACAGTTCCACCCACCTTGGGGACAATGATAGTAATATGGGGATTATCGGGAGCTTGAGTTGCTTGAATAGAGGGAAGCACTCCACTACTAACCAATCCTTTGAAGAATAACCTAATCTGTTGAGCTAACATTGGGTCTAAGGGAGGAATACCTGTAGTCTCAGCCTGCACCTCTTTCTCTTGTCCAACATTCTCCTCATTCTCAACCTCTATATTCTCCTCAACATCTACATGATGCGCACAAGGGGACTCATTTATGGGAGCATTTTTAATTGGTGCTCCATCCCTAGTTGAAGCCACCCTTCCTTGGCCTCTTCCCCTAGCTTTTCCTCTTCCCCTGCCTCGACCGCGACCTCGTGCTGTGAATTTCTCAACTATCGCGTTGACGTGAGCTACGGGCCTGACACTGTTGAACTTATTGTTTACCATCTGTAGACAGAAGAGTGAAGGAGGTTAGATACTAATTCGAATCGTCAGATACCAATTTGAATCAAGTTATAACACGAAATGAGACAAGAGAAAACATAGAGATATTCCAAAGTCCTATAGTCTCTCGAAGAGAAGTACAGACGTTTTAGTACCGTTCCGCAACACTCTACTAGACTCATTTTGGTACATCGAGATCAACAAAACTAGGCTCTGATACCAACTTTGTACATCGTGAGTAACACCCACACTAATCCTCTGGTGGGAGAATCATTCATACTAATTAGCTAACCAACTTAATCAAATTACTAAAGCATTTAAGGTTACGGAAGCAAGTTTAAATGCTAAAGAAAGAAATAGAGTTCCCATAAACTCCAAACGAAGGTCTAACAACTCAAAACAAATGCGAAATAATATTTAGAACCTGAAAGTCAATGTACCAAAACATCTAAGGTTCAACCATAAGTCTAAATAGGGTGCAACCCCATACTAAACATAATGAATCTAAGGAACTAGTCTAAGTCCAAAATGTGGATATAAACAGAAAGAGAACTCATGGCAGCCTGGAAGAACTAACTCACCCTTGAATTCGAAACGGTCACTGTTATTCTAGACGAGGTCTGTCAATAGCCGCCTGATGATGCCCTGTAGTCAACAAAAGAAAGAGCAAATGCAGTATCAATACACAACTACAGTGTAATGGTAGGATCACATAGCTATCCCAATAAGTGCAACATACATAACTCAATACGACATAATAATAACATGCATACACCGAACATATACAATATCAATTACGAACAATTTCACAATTTCACAATTCTCAAGATATACAGTTATGTCAAGCCAATGGTCCTCTCATGGAACCCAAACTCAAACTGTTAGTGTATCGATACGTGGTACCTGATCCAATGTTTATGTCGGAACGTGGAAACTGATACCATGTTTATGTCGAAACGTGACAACCGATCCAAGTTAGTGTGTCGAAACGCAACACCCGATCCATTCAACAAGCCACAATCACAATCACACGTATATTATCAAATCATATAATCAAGTAATGATTCATGACATTCATCATTCATCTATTCTCATTTACAATTAGTGTGATCAATAATGCAACATTCGCATACATACATGTATTAAAATAAAGCAAGAATAAACATACATCACACAACATGAAATCACAATCATCACCTACCAAAAACAAAGCTTGAATCCCCTAAGAAACTTGATTCTTCCTTTTCTGAATTCATTTCGCCTGTTCTTGGTCTACAAACAATCACAATTATGCGAGGATCAATAAACAACACCTAATTACCCAGATTATATCAATAATATCAATCCTAGATCAAGCCCTTGATCCCCATACCCATATTAGGGTTTTTTCCACCATAATGCCTAGATCAAAACCCTCCCCCATAGACAATTACCCGTTAGACTACGTTCTACGGATCAAAAAATAGATTCGGGGAGTTAAAATCTTACCTTTAGCCTTAAGAATTGTGAAAAACCGACAAGAAAGCACATGGGGTCGTCTTCTAGCTCTCAAAGTCAAAAAGTGTAGAATAAAATATTTTTGGGGTTTATTTCCGACTTAAGTCGCGTCTATCCCGCCACATCGGTACTCACCCCGCTACAGCGGCCCCGCCCTGGCGGCACAAATTCCCTCTATAGAGGCTTGCACGGAACAGTGAGCAAATTTAATAATTTCAATACCCCCATTTCACAACACACTTTCAACCAATGACACTCAGAAACTACCCGTTCACGCTAAGATCAGTGTCGAAAGTTCTACTCACCCGAATTCAATTTCGTAAAGTCGTACGGATTCCTTAACGTCTTAGCTATCTACTCATGTGATTAAAATCATAATTAGATCACCCACTTGTTACCATATTTCCCTAGACCTTACTGACTTTGATTTCGTCCAAATCTGGACTATGTTGGGAAATCCTAAGTTACTACGAAAAAGGTTTTCGGCTCAAAAATTTTCTCCGTTGACTTTTCTGTAACGATGGGAATAGGTCGTTACAAATATATTGTATGCAAAATAACTAAATAAAATAATTGGATGAAATTGAACATACTGAGCTGAACAATGACTCTAAAGATATATTGAAATTAGGTAAATGAATAGTATAAAATAAGATTTTCAACTAAAAGGGACATGTTCTAACATTGACTAACTGAAACATGATAGCTGAATATGTGAAAATTGAGAAGAGAAATACGTAAAATAATGTGCAAATATTGTTAAAGCCCTTTTTATCACCTAATATAAATTTGTTCCTATGGCTTTGAGCTAAACACATGTCGAACACTATAAATTTGAGAAATCACCATATCTATAATTGTATAAATGTTAATACCAGTTCAAAGTATAATATATATATAAAATCTTTAAAGTGGAGAGTTTCTTACAAACCGACATACACCATGTGAGATATGGTGTCCAACGTATAATATAGTTGGTAGGGATGTCCTGTACCTTGCTAGGATATAGAACTTGTATGTTTGATGTAGATCCACTAACTGAGCCCATTGGCTAAATTTGTTGATCTCAACTAGCGGAAGACTTTTATCCTGGATTATTTGAAACTCATGTTTATTCGGTGCTAAATAGTCCTCCCAAAATAATTTGTATATACTGATATGATCGATGATAAATGGATAAACTATTTGAGACTTTTTTCAAAATAGTTCCTTTGAACAAAATTTTGTTGTAAAATCTTACTATGTTTTCTCAAAGCTGAAATGTACTTTATATGAAAAATGACTATGCTTTCTTTATGAAATTATGCACTTGCGGCAAATTATACTTTCTTGAAACTCTTTTTGAAATAATGCATTAAAACTTGTAATATAATTTACTCATGAAAATAATGCATATAAAATACTACGACAAGGTATTTCAAATTCTAAATCTTTGTCGTGCCTCAATTTTTAAATTGACACCGTATTTCAAAATATTTTTGAGACTCTGCATGAGGTGGCTTTTGGATAACGAAATATTAGGTCATTAATGGTGCTTACTTTTCTGCAGATGCACACTACAACAAAAAATCTCCCTCATCCACTGAACTGAACCCTGCTATAGTGGGTATAATGGTGATATAGAGGCACCGCTGTAGTGATTGCCAGCCGCTATAGCAGCTTAATGCTAATCAAAATTTGGAATAAAAGGGAAAGGAATGAGTTTTTTCCTATTTCTCTCTTTCACTCTCTTAAACTCACTTCCCTCTCTTCCGATCACTCCATCTCGAACATTAAAACTAAGGTAATTATCACGTTTTCTATTCTCCTTTCTTCATTTTACACATACTAATTAAGCATGCTAGAGATCGATTGACTAGAATAAAGTTGGATTGGTTTTTCGAATTGTTGAAATATTTTGTCTTGATTGTTGAAATTGTTGAAGCATGGAGATTGCTTTTATGTTTACACGCTACTACAACATTCTAAGAGCAGGGATTGTGAAATATAGGATCGAAAATGACTTCGAAATGGTGGGGGAAATTGAAGGATTGTCTTGGTTAGATACTTAGATTCAAACATGATTTAGGAGTTAGCATGCTCAAATTCTTGCATATTTTGATAGCAAAGTACTTTAGGAACACTAATCTGTAATAAAATTGATAAAACATAAATTTTGGGCCAATGTTCGCCAGTTACTTTCCCCTTGAAGGTGGGGGACGATGAAGGTCGCTATAGCGAGATAACGTTTTCTATAGCGGCCCAGCCATAGAGGAATGTTGCAGGTAGTAGTCTCCCAATCTGGTCCAAAGATGGATTTTTCTCTAAATGTTGTTCCTATGAATTTTTATGAGTTATAATCCAACGGTTCACGTGTTTTGCAAGTTTAACAGTCTAATTGATGCCAACCAGGAGCCAAATGAGAGGTTTTCTAACAAAGCTAGTTGGGAGAGATATATGGATTAATAAAGGATGTGTTTTTTCTTGGAGGGGGCTTTTCGCATGCGGGTTGTGGCGAAGAAGGTGAGTGCTTTCTATAATCAGATCCAAAAGTGCAGCTGAGGTCCACTAGTTAAGTCTCTCCATGCTGTTTACTCAGGATGGTTGAGGGAGTTTTATGGCCTACTCCCGACTGTTCTTTGGGATCCCCCCACCCTACCTTCCGCATCCAAGGGGTAGAGATCCCCGTGGATTTCTAGGCGGTGAATTTGATTTGGGGGTAGCAGATGTTCCCAAAGATGCATACAAGGCCAATAAAGAGTGGATAAATATGAGATGGCTATGAGATTCACTGGTCAATGAGGAGTACGGGGGTAAGGTCTATTGGCCCACTACTTAGGGTATTACTAGTGCTTACTTTTCTGCAGAATCCCTAAGGTAGCTGGCACTGGAAGGCCGGAGAATTCATCCATCAGGCAATCTTAGCGATGTGACTTATCCCCGAGATCTTGTGGTGACATGTGCAATTAGGGAGATCCAACTAAATATGAGAGCATAAATAGTGTTCGAATGGAAGGACTTCTACATGGGTAACAAGAATGACCCCTTTCTCCCCAGGCTAGTGTCCCAGATGATAGGGGGTACCTACGGATGATACTGGCAGGGTAGAAGATATTAACCCCCAATTAAACTCCGTACTGGTGAGGAAGCTAGCTTCTATAGAGCATAGGAGAAAGAGAGAAGGTTAGGCAGAGAGCAGTCAGGCTGTCATAGGTTCGGATGAAGAAAATGACAATGATGCTGAGCATGATGCCCCTCCTTCCATACCCAAAACACAGTCTCTGGAAATCGCGTGTAGGAAGACCTGGCTATCTTTAGGAGGTCCGTGTGAGGCGCCAATACCGAAGCTACCGCCCACCTTCCTCCGCTAAGGAGTATGCAATACTCCGCATGGATCTGGCTTGGGATAGGAGGAAGAACATTGAGCGGGACTACCTACTATCTAGAATGTAGAAGATTGTTAATGTCATGTTCACCTGCGTTGTATCTAAGAAGGAGGTTCCCCCGCTCACATCAAAGGACTTTTGGGAGTTTCCATTCCTGAGAGAGGTGTGGGTAGGTGGGTACCCCATCTTTGGGATATATATATATATATAATTAATTAAACTTGTTTTGGGTTTTACCATTTGGGCATGTAAGATATCTTTTCCTTACTTTCCGTTTTCTTAGCACACATGATTTAACTAGTTAATCACCGATGATGAATGTGAAGATTGTTTTTGAAATATTTCTATTGTTTCTGCATTGGTATGAACTTGAAAGATCAAATTTAAATGTCCCGAGAATGAAAGGCAAAACATGAGAAAATAGGGCAATGATTTTGTCCCGCCCTGCCCGCTATAATAGTTGACACACTGCTATAGCAGAAAAATTTCTGCTATAGTGAAAGCGCTATAACGGGCCAGTCCCTCTATGGCGGCCCCGACGAGGTCAACCCAAAATTTAAAAATTATGCAAATTTCCCCTATTCCCATTATAATACTAACTTTGGAATGCAACCATGCTTCTAAAATAACCCCAAGATCATTTTCAGACACGTATAATACATGCTTTACATAATGGCTTGAATGAAATACCAAGATTATACCCAACAACACATGGTTAAGAACTTAGTACCACATGATCATAAAACTATTTTTGACTTACACCAAAACTTGTGCATCATATCACATGCCTGCCATCGTACGAGGATAACCTTTTCCTTTATCATTTTTATCAACGATAAATCCATACACAAATAAACCAAAGAATGTTCAGTTCATCATATAATAATTTATCACTATTCTATGACAAAATCAAGGTATGACTTTTCGGTCATGATTCCACATAAGTTCAGGCAATTACATGCACATAATAACAATCAGTAAGCTCTATTACTTATTTAATAGGTTCCTTACATTTTACTCGCTTCATGAATGTTCACTAACCAACCGTACATGCATTAATATGACCCTTGAGAGGTCAGATATCAATTGTAATCTTTACGGCTTCAACTTTCATTGCTTGTTCCCCTTCAGTCGCGGTAGCGATATCTGATTTACTTTGTTAAGATACTAATTGGAATCCAGTTATACCAATTGGACTCAATCCATATCACAGGCGGCATGTCACACAAAGGGAGTGAAGAAATGAAACAACTTCCGAGAATTCTTCATAGCACCCTGGAGATTTAATGTGGACGTCAACACACTCATCCTCAAGACCCTATTCGATATTTGCTCTTGTACTGGGAGACCGGAAACTTAGGCTCTGATACCAACTTGTCATGACTCAACCCAACGGGCCATGAAGATAGAGGATAAAGTATGTGTACACTCTACCATTCTTTCCACTTATGGGACTATACTGAGACCTGTGTATATTGTTGTTGTTGGTTAAGTACATAAATAACCACTTATCTATATAGGGGTTAATATGGAAGATATAATTAATACTTCTTGATTATGTGAAACATCACTTATTTTTTACCAAAATAAAAAGATAAAATACCACTTAATATGATTTAGAGGAGTAAAATTTTCTTATTAACTATGCTTTAGAAATCAAAATTTGATTAGTATTTCAATAAATTTTAAAAATGTTATTTAATGATAACGGTAACAATTGAAAAAAAAATTAATCCACTCTTAATTTGTTAAAAAAGACAAGTGGATAGAAAAAAATATTATTTTAATATAAAGGACAAGTAAAAAGAAAATGAGGGAGTAGGGCTTTTGAAGTAAAGGAATACAATATATGTCTATTACCTCAATTTTATTTTAGTACTTGTCTATTTTAATAAATTAATAGAGTTTTGTTACTTTTTCTACCTATTATCAAAGTATTAAATAATTGTATAGAGTAAAAATAGTCAAATTTAGAGTTCTAAAATATCAATAGTAGGGTTAATTTAGTAATATGCACCTCTAATAAAAGTTTTTTTATGAATTGTGCCAAGTCAACATAAGTCAAGTAATATAAAACAGAAAGAGTAATTGAGAAGAATTTAAGTATGGCTAGAAAAAACCGTATATGACTAAATGAATATATTGTTTGAAAAATAATTTTCATGCAAAATATAATTATTACCATCTTTTGCCAAGAAGGGTCAATATAGCACATGAAATAATCTAGCTAGTGTTGAATTCTTTGGCTATATACCCAACATAACGTATTAGGTGAATAACCATGTGACTGTAATTAGTGGTTGATCAACTTATAACTACAATACTATGCAATTAACATGCATTGACAGCTAATATTGATTAATTCTATGAATGAACCAATGTGTAGAGTCACTAGAAGTAGAAATATTTGAATTCTTGATTGAAAAAGTAATTTCATTTTGCTGTACAAGCTGGAAAAATTAGGTTCACATTAAAATTTCTATGTTTAAAGTGTTTATTAAATTCGTTAGACCAAAATTTCCAGCCTATGTGCATTACAAGGTGCTTATAGTTAGGAAGAAATTTTAACTTAGGCAAAACCTAGGAGTGGACCTCTGTTTATGAACTTGTTTTTTTTTTTTTCACCAACTCCTTTTTACTTTTTCATTTGATATTAAATGCCATTTTAGGGTACTGACCATAGTCCACACACCAGCTTTAAACTCAAATTCTACCTAAATAATGAATTTTTGTTAATAAATTCATTAAATAGGTAGAAAATATTAAATTTACGATCGAATTATTATCACTTAAAGTCATCTTTGTAAAATTCAAAACTCAGGGTCGTTTGATAGTTGTATAAAACAAGTCTTATCCATGTATTAGAGCCCATATAACTTATACGACACTTGGTAGGTGGATAAGAAAAAAATTATTCATATATATAATTAATATGACATTTAGTAGGTGGATTATTCATGTATATAATTAATATGCCGTTTGATAGGTGGATAAGAAAAAAATTATTCATGTATAAAATTAATACGACGTTTGATTGACAATTTTGAAATTCGCATAACTAATACATGTATAAGTTATGAGGAAATTTGTGTATTATTTATGCGGAGTAGAAGATGGAATAATTCATACGTGTATAGTTAATACATGGATAAAAAGTTAAAATGACAATATTACCCTCATCACTTCACTTGACTACTTTCTTCTTCTACATAATTAAAGAAATGTTTCAATTTAAATACAAAGTTACAAGAAGGAAAAATACAAAGTTAAAGAAGGAAAATGTATAATTGTAAAGAAATGTTTTGATTTAAAAATATATAATCTTTACTAATTTTTAATATAAAAAATCATTCAAAGGAATAATTTATGAGTAACTAAACTCTGCATAACTAAATCTTTCATAGCTAATATTTGTATAACTAATACTTGTATAACTAATACCTACATTACTAATACCTGCATAACTAATACCCACATTACTAATACTTATATAACTAATACTCACATTACTAATACTTGCATAACTCTATCAAGCTACCAAACAACCCATAAAGTTAAATCCTTTGCTTCACTTCTGAATTTTATTTCATGAGACGTGCAAGCAATATTAAAAAATACTTTTTAAATCATTTTAAATTGCAGTGTCTTACTTGAACATATTAACTCATATTGGCTTAGAGAAGTGTAACTTCTTATTGTTTAGAAATGAATCTACTCCCCACCCTAAGAGCCAAATCTATATGAAAATAAAACAAAACATATAATTATTAAACGAAAAAAAGTCTAAATATTTTTTAACTATCGAATTTGATATAAAAATATCTTTCGTTTACCTTTCGACTTTAAAATGTTCTTGACGTCAGGCCCTGAAATGCCCTTATTTTTGACAGGTACATTTAACAATAGAATTATTTTTCTCATTTATTACGTGGCACAATTTCATTGATGTATTTTATAATTAACCTAAATTAATTAAATTTCAACACAAATTCGGATCCATCTAATAACCCGATACCCGCCCCACCTACAATCCCATTAAACTAA
>JAJONQ010029587.1:0-41590 GCA_036250385.1 Solanum microdontum
AAAAAATGAGTCTTTATCACCTACAAATCAAAGTAATACGATTTCTAGATGTAGAGCGAAATTCCTCAATTTTCTTTGATAAAAATTAGTTAGTTTTTAGCTCTAGAACTTCACATATGCTTAAAATACCAAGCAAACATGGATTGAAATTTTATACAATGTTCAGGCATGATATTTTTTTTTATTATAAAAATTGTCATTTTCTGTCATTAAATGTAGAAAAATCTGGTATCCAAAAGGTCTACACCAACACCTTTTTGCAACCAACAATTTTACCTTCACCAAAAAGACCGTAATATCCTTATACAACCTTAGAAATGCACCGATTTATTTTAACTATGAGTCCTAAATAATTATATAGATCTCCTCATTTAATTGAAACTCAATTTTGTGGTCGGATTCCCAAGGAGATGAAGTCTCAAAATAAATTTCCGATCTCTATACTTAAGAAAGGATCTTCCAGTCATCATATAAACTTGTTGGCACGTTCAGATCATGAATATATTTAATCAACTATTTGACAAAGGTCAACTCTTAATTAAATTTAACAAGAATGCAACTCGATCGTCTGAAACTCATTCAGAACCTCCAAGACACAAGCTAAATACACAAATCAATTATAAAACATGTTCGGACCTGTTGGAATCATCAAATCGTCGATACGAGGCCGTCTTGACCGTGGTCAAATTTAAAATAGAAGTAAGAAAAACAATTGTATATTTTAGTAAATGTTGGGCATCTTTAATTCAAAGTATCCATAAAATGAGCGACATTAAGATATGAATCTGAGATGCAAGTGTTTCGATACCTAATTAGGCAAAGATTAAAATGACCAAATTCGAAAAAAATGTATGTAGCGCATTAATCAAAGGCATTTGACATGCTTGTTAATTTGAAATGGGAGTGCACTTAAGGGTTCGAGAAAGAAACTAAACAAAGATCAAATGATCTTTCTTTCTAAACCAAGTAACAAAACAAAAATTGATTTAGGTTACAAACAAGAACTTCAAGTCTGCCTCTGTTAGTTTCTCCAATGCCTCAGAAGTTCCACCGACTGTCCTGCAAAAAACATTAGTATTTAGCAATCAGCACACCAGAGAGAGAAGGGAGGAGTGTTAGAGTAAAGGAGGAAAATCGAAAGCCAAGTGTAAAACATAATAGGCGAATAATAATATTTTTATGCTTAAACCACATTTGAGTGGAAAAGCATTTAAGTGTTTATAGTTGCGACATATAAAAAAACTATATGAGTGAATACCCTAAAAAATAACAATATGAGTGGAAACCCTAAACAACCTATTTGAGCTTGTCATGTATGATCATGTTCCCCTTTTTTATGAAAAAAAGAAGAAGTATATAAAACAACTTATGACCTTACTTCAATCCCTATCCCAACTGACTTAATTTTTAGTTGTTTCTCTTAGTTTATCATGAAATCTGAGAAAAAACATATTTAAATTACTCAAATTTTCAAGCCATCAAATTATTTTCTCTCAACACACATGCAACTAGCACAATGAACTTGGAGAAACTTACCCTTCAAAAAGTAATTGCTTCTTCTCTTGCAACTCTAAGATCCTCTCCTCGATTTTATTCTTAATCACAAATCTCACAATCCTAGAAATGATAAATAACAATAAGCTACCTTCATTGGTATAGTTGGTTGAAGAAATAAAAGCACACACCTGATTGGTTTATACTGCCCTATTCGATGGATTCTATCGTGGGCTTGCCTCTCCACAACAGCATTCCACCAAGGATCAATAAAAACAACCTAGAAAGGTGAAAGAGGAGAGGGAAATGTTGAGGAAAGTAGTTTAGGTCATTCAACGAAATATTATAAGTTCAAAATGTATCTATTCTTTAGGTGCACAGAGATGACTTTAAAACATCCCAAACAAAAAAATAGTTTTAATCTAAAGAGATGAAGGAATCCAACATAGATTCAAACCCCTTGGTATTTGACAAGAAATGAAGAATATTCATTGACAAAGAGAGGAAAGGAAAACCTTACTTGTGATGCCACTGTAAGATTCAGGGCAAGACCTTCAGCTTTCAAGCTCGTAAGAAATATAATGCAATCTGGATAGTTGGTAAATCTTGTAATTGTAGAATCTCTTGCATTGATAGGCATGGATCCATCTAACTGAACACAACTGATGCGCGACTGCCAAATACACACAAGAAATGTTTTTTCTTGTGGCTACTGATGGAAACAATAGGGGTAGATAAAGAAGACATGTCTTACCTTCTGTAGAGAATAGTGTATCAGATTCAAAATTGAAGTGAATTGGCCGAAGACTATTGCCTTTGCGGAACCATCTCTTTCAATCATGAACCTTATTTCTTATCTCTTGATCCAATAAAACAAGCAATGAGAATTCTATTATAAAGGATATAAATAAGACTGAGACCACATGAACAACGATTTATTATTCCTCGATTAGTTTCCACTCAATTAATTGGGGGTGGTATTTGACGCAACATTTTCAAATGGTCAGCAAAACTTTATTTAGACCTCATGAATCCCCCATTTTTCACACAACCAAACTTAACAAGAAATTAAAGACTAAAACCATCATCCTGAACTTTTGCATGTCTAAAGATAATCCGGTAATTTAAATGGTATGAGATCCTTAGGGAATATATCTAGTTCCTGCAAATGATGCAGTATTGCAACCTCTTGTACTCTTTGTGAGAAGAAAATAAACTCATAAAGCTAACTATAAAGGCAAGATAAGATATAGTTATTAATTGAAAAGTAGTTGTATACCAAAGCTTCTATTTTTGTGCATGTCTGAAAATTATCAAGACAAATTCTATTCAATATACTCGAGGACCTAAATCCTTTGATAGTTGCTTTAGTTTTCTGATCGTTTGCCGTAAAATCCACTGTAATTGATTTAGAACACGAAGGGCATGAAAGTTGTCCCACAACTGCAGAAAAATCTATCAGACATGACTTACAAAAGACATGTGTGCAAGAAGTAACCTGCAACAATCAAAATAGGTGCACATTTTTATAGGAGAGTCGGTTTAAGTTTCGAATGACAGAATAATAGTAAGGAATTCATAGAATATTTCTTAGGTTGTCAATAGATGAGGTACGAGAATTTAAATCATTAAGTCCACAAGTTTAATGGAAGTCCTTTTAGTGTTATAAGGCATTTCTAGTAAAAAAAAATTGAGGTCTTTCGTATGGTGTTGGAAAAGAATTTTTAGAAGACATCGTAGATGTAAATGCGGAAAAATAAGGCCAAATTAAGATTTGAAATATCCATGGTATAATATACGATATATTAATGTAGTGTGAGTAGGAAATCCATCAAATTCAATGTTAGTGAAGTATCAAGTTTCATGAGTGAGCTTATTCCTTTATTTTAACTTTCTATTTATTTTCTTAGGGAAGTGGGAGAGTATGCAACTCACAATTGGATCTTCTACTGGATCGTGACATAAACCACATGGTTGTTCAACATAGCCAACATTAGTTGTTCTTCCACTTCTAGCCGAAGCAATAATTGAGCATTCCACAAGGTAAGGATGATCAACTGCATGTGGTCTGATCAAAGATAAAATCAATCAAATATAAGAAAAAGTTTTCTAGTTATTACTTTTGAGGTAGAATCATGCATAGATCATAGAAAGTCAAATTTCTTGCTTTAGTAAAAGAAGTCTGAACTATTTATTTCTTTAAGGGCCTAAAATTATTAAGGAAGGTCAAGAGATGCAACAGGAGAGCAAAGGCATGTTAAAAACAACAAATAATCAGATGCAACTAGACACTAATAAAGTCATTTCTCACTTTTGTTCTTGCGTGGCACTTCTTTGTTCATGAAATTAAAAATATGAAATATAAAATAGGCATTGCCATTTTGGCATTCAAATATTGCATCCACTGTTACGCCGACTTATATTTAAGATGATATTGTTATGTAAGTACATCTACAAAAAACATATGGATGGGAACTAAGTCCACCTCCAAATCACATGAATGTGGAAACATAGTAGGAAAGGATCACTGTTGGAATCCTTGGCAGGGTGTTCTCACGGGTGGAATTTACACTTCATCGAATAGAAAGAGTAACAATGAATATTACAACAACAACAATAGTAACATATAGAGTGTAATCCCACAAGTATATAAATGAATACAAGTAAAAAAAAATAGTACAGAAAAAAAAATGAAGGAAAAGAAGATTAATCAAATTAAAAGAAGTGCATTTTAGTACAAAATCGATCAAGGAGAGGAAAAATCAAGGTAAAGCATTACCGAAGGAAAAATATAAGCGATGAAGGAAAACTTAAAATGAAAAAGGTTACAGAAAAATGGCTCAAGGGAGGATATATAAGGAAAAATCAAGCAAAAAAATTACTGAAGGAATTAATATCTCTGAGTTCTGCAATACTGAAAGATTTAACCCATTAACAAAATTAAATATTTCATTTCAATGGTTTAGTGATTTTACCACAATTGTAGAAGTATTGAAATATTTCTTCTTAAGGAAAAAATATACATTAGATTTGATCCATACTTTGAAGTTTAATAATGAACCTAGAACAAAGAATTTTATTCATGAAGAAATGCAAATACAAGCAGGTACCAATACATTATTAAGAACAATTAAGTTTGAAAGCATGATATCCATACATGTCGCATGCGTGAGAGTAGATTAAAAATGTTAGCATAGTTATTCATCAACGTACCAGCTTGAATGTATTTGTACCAAAATACGCCAGGAAGAAACAATATAGTGATGAGAAAAAGGATAATACACTGCTTATTTTGACTCTCATTATTTACTTTTTCGCAAGGTGAAATAGCTAGTGTTGATTATTTTCCACGAAAAACCGTGTAAAATGGTCATTTTATAGGATTTCCAAGAAAGGAACGCTGAGTGTTTTTAGGATGACTTAACACATGGCAATTAGATGAAGCATATACCATGCAAAAGCATTTAATCCAAAGACCAAACAAAAATAATACCCAAGAAAAAGACCATGAGTTGTCCCATTAAAACATATTCAATAAGAACATCACCATGAGTAGCGAATGGAGAGCAAAGCAAAGGCAAAGATGACTTTCAAACAAACAAGGGTCTAGTTGTATAAGTATTGACAAAATTATATTACATACGTATTAAATTGTGCCCGGCTTTCATCCCACAGTGATGTGTAGTAATCTTTTTGTTTAACATCGAAAGAATCTTTGCGCAAGGTAACCTGAATGAGAAAGTAAGTAACAGTCTAAAGAGGAGAAACAGCAATTAATAACTCTAGCACTATGTTAATGTGGAAAAAAACTTACGATCCTTGGAGGAAGTCCAAGATCAGCAACCCTTCCCTTTTTAGTACGTCTTAGCATGATGGATTTTAAAATTTTGTTTATCAACAAAACCATTGCATCTCTACCAAACCCATGATTCCCTTGAAATTATATGGGTGATGCAATAAACTAGAACATAAGATGTATCAACGTCTCCGTGTCAGCATTAATATTGTTTATGACAAGTAACAAAAGGCATCAAAATAAGTATATCAATTAGGTAACTAACTCTATTCCACCAGCAAAAGTGCCGAATAGATTTGTGGTGGCAATGTGGGCACTCGAATAAGCTAAAATAAATACAAACACAAAAGGGAACAAATAAGAGATTTCAAAAAGGTGAAAAATAAAAAGGTACTCCAGGAAGAAAGATTTCAACTGTCATTGAAACAGTAACAACAAAATCTCTAGTGAAAAATGAACAAATATGACAGAGTAAAAATAAAACAAATCCTCAGCTATATGTTTCTCTATCCAACCAAGTTAGGTGAAAAGATAAAAAAGAAACTTTTAAGTCTACCTATTGTCGAGAGCTCTACAATCACAATATTTGCAGAAGTAGTACCAGTAAGGAATAATTTGCAAGAAGCGAACCTGTCTAGAAGTAAGGATGTATTTAGTTCAGAGAATAAAGATGTGAATTATGTTGGCCACAAAATAACATTAATCACAAGAAACGTACAAGTGAGTACAAATCTCCTACACGATTCTGGAGGGGAGTACCACTTAAAGCCCACTTATAAGAAGATTCTAGTGAAAGAATAGCTCTTGTAGTGTTGTTGCATATATCTTTCACACAATGGGCCTGTGTAACAATAGTGCAATCTGTTATAAAACTCTGGATGAAGGGTTTGTCAGACAAAACCTACAAATGTGAACTTTGAACAAACTTCTTAGTCAAAAAAGCAAATATAAAACAGCCTTACCCCTAACTACCTTGTGATGGTAGAGTGGTTGGTCTTGTGTACACAACCTTACCCCTACCTTGTGAAGTTAGAGAGGTTCTTTTAGGTAGACCTTTAGCTTAAGTAAAACATATCAAGCAAAACCAAATATGTGGGTCTAGTTGTGCAATGATTACCTCATCCAAAATAATACAATTCCATTTCATAGCATGCAAAATCATGATATTTTTCCTATACTGAGTCTCCACTGTTGAGTAGGTAGTAATAACAAAATCATATTCCGCGAACTTGCAAATATTTTTCTCCTTGTTGGCACCATGATATGAAAAAAATGTGTTGCTTACTTTTGTGGTGAAGCGGTCAATCTCGTTGACCCACTGAATCACAGCGACAACTGGACATATAACAAGGATTCCTTTCACTGTTGGGAGAATATAAGGGGTAGGTGAGAGCAAATCAGAATCTGAAATTGCTTGCCCTATATCACGTTTAGCAAGCACAAGAGTTATGGCTTGAACAGTCTTCCCCATCCCCATATCATCAGCAAGAATACCGCCTCTAGCTATAGATTTTTCTTGCTTCAATGCCCAAGCCAGCCACTCTTTCTACCTCAGCAAGGGCATGATCAAATCAGATGGCTGCTCAATAGTTTTAGTCATAAACTCATTCTGACTGTTGAAGTCCAGATAAAGTGTATGGTTTTCTGCCATCCACCTATCGTTCTCTTCTTTCCATTTGTGCCACATCAATACAAGGTTACCACCATTTCCTACATCATTCATTACACAATCTTTTTCTACTTGATCTTCATTTATTTTAATACTCCATTCGCCCTTTGTTCTATATGATCTCCTTCCTTTTGTTATATCGGGCCAAACTGCTTCCACAATTAAATCAATATCGACAACTCCACTAGCTTGGGCTTCATTCAACAAATTATCTGCTTCATCTGCAAAGATGATTAAACCAAAAAATACATAATTAACCATGTGCATTAACTATTCAATGCACGTCCATATTTGCTTGCATGAAGTTTTGTCTTAGGTTAGCCAATAAGTATCATCCATCGGCGAAAATAAAGTCACAACATGCTATAAAAATGTCACTGTAGTTGCAACAATTAAAAAAGACCAAATTGAAGGCATATTAATATTTGCATGAAAAATAAATGTTATATGCAATACCTTTGTTGTTGCTCCCAATGTAATCAGAATATGAGGATTTAACAATAACGTCATCCTCATCAGAGCTCCTAATTTGGTGGCTTTGTTCTTCTAATTTCACAATCCATATTTAAGTACAACCACATCATTTAAATTTATATACAACATATAGTGGATATAGATATGTATGACACATGTCATCTCAAAGAAATGCTTCATCACACACACAAAAAAATGAAGAGGATATTTTTTACACCAAATTGGCCCACTTGTTTCTATGGATGGGAACAAACTCACAAAATTCCTATTAGGAAATATTATTTTCTTCGATTATACTCGCAAACCTTATCTAATGATCTTACTATTTTTTCCTTTCTATTTATAATTTTTTTTTTCTTAAGCATAGTAATGTGGGCATTTGACGAAATACCTTGTTTACCTCGGATGAGAGGAAGTGTTGTCCCCGATACAAGAACAAGTTTTTCGAGCGAACCTTCAGTTGAAGATGAGGAAGGATGAGAACGGATACTCATTTTCTACACAAATAATTACTAATGGAGATTTGCAGAAAAAATATACAACAATTGTGATGAGAGAGAGAGAGAGAGAGAGAGAGAGAGATTCTCAATGTGTTAAGAGACACTGAGTAGGATTGTGCGACAGGAAACCAACTTATATAGCCAGAATCAATAATGATAAAGGGTGTGATGAAAATATTTTATCTGTAACACACTTACCTTATATTGGATTTTAGTAATCAAAAGTTGACCAAATATTAAGTTTAGAGTGCTTAAGCCTTAAGCAAGAACTTACCTTATAAAATGTTTGTTTTAAGAAAAAAAAAATCTATTTACAAGTTTTGTAATATTAGAGAACAAGACTATCATGCTACTAGCATATCAATGTGCTTTTAAAGTTATGACTAACATGCTTCAAATTGATATTTTTTATGTTATTCTTGTTACATATGATTTGAAAAACTATTTGTAGAACTAAAATGAAAAATTCTTCGCAGTATTGAAATGCAACGGGCCTATCAGAATTTGAAATATATAGTTGACACTAATTAATTAGAATAATCATCATACTTATTCTACAAGTGGGAAGTTTCATAATTGGAAGTTAGATTAAGATTATATCCTTCCAAAGTTAATGCAACATCTCGCCTTAGAAAGAGCTAAATATAGAAAGATCTAATTTGGAAAGAGCCCATTTGACTTTTGTTCAAGTTAAGCTTAAGTTGTGAGTTTTGGATCAACTTCGAACGACCATAACGTTCAGTACAGGATGAGTTAGGCAGACCATAAGATATCAAATGAAAGGTCTTGGAATCCTCTTTCCAACGCCACTGAGTTTGCTAACTTTCCAGTTTGGATGAGGGAGATATGCCCGTTTGAAGGTAGTCTGTCCAGTTAAGGAAAGTTACCCAAATTAATGAGGGGTATTTTGGTCTTTTCCTTACCCAATCAGCTTAAAACATTTTTTAGTAATATTTTGGGGTCAAATTTGATTTGGGTCAGTTTTACAAACCCTAAATTACGCTTAGGGTTTTAGAAAAGAGTTCAAGAAGAGAAAAGAGGAGAAAGGGAAGAAAGATCGAGGTTTCTTGTGAATCGAGGATTTGTTTTGCCAAATCGAGGTATGTAAGTTTTCATAGTAGGTGAGGATCTTGTTAATGAGCATTATTCTTGAGGGTTTTCAAGTAGATTTTGCATGTAAGTAAGTTGGGTAAACGAATATAAAAGTGTTTGGAAGAAACCATTCGATTCTAGATGAATTAGGGTTAGACAACGAGAAAACATTTCATCGGGTTTTCTGGGTAGGGGGCTGGCGTGCCGCGCTAGCAGTGTGCCAGGAAGAGCCCTCTGAAGTTTGAGGGCTGGCACCCCGCGCCACTCAATGCGCCAGGGTCGCCTGCTCCGTCCTGTATTTTTCGTCATTTGACTCGTCTGAGTTCTTTTAAAGTGTACCTTTACTCCCTATTGATTCTAACTACTCTAAACTACATCTAAACATCAAGAAATCATTCATAACGTGAATCAATAAATTTGAATTCATAATTCAAATTCAATGTAGAGTTAAGAGTCAAGTCTTGAGAGTTCCTTCGAGTCATTTTGAGAAGTCTTTTACAATCTTTTAAAAACTTGTTTTAAGACTTGAATACTTGAGTTTAAGGATGAAAAGAGTTGAGTTCAATTTTTCAAAATGACATATGGGAACTAAGTATTCCCAAGAGTAAATGTTTTTATATTTAAAATGAGAGGAAACACTGATTTCCAAAGGAGTTCGTGAGGAGTTTTGAGTACTATCTCTTTTAAGAGAAATCTTTTGAGCGATAATCTCAATGTTGAGGATGAGGAAATGTTTTTAAACATATGATCTAATTTATATTTTGGGAGTAGTATTGACCACCGATATGGGATGAGTTCAGATAGCTCAAAGTCCTCATAAACCATGTAGCCAACGTGGGTAGAAAAGGGTCATACGTTTTAGATGATTCCTTATTGCTTTTTAATCATAGCTTAGTGGATCCACTTAGTTGAGGAGTTCTATACCCCGACAAGGTATAAGATAGTTCTGGCAGTGTAGGAGAGACGTTGTATCATCACACAACTCATAGTGATGGTTGTCAGTTAGAGAATCTCCCAAACAGAGTTTATTTTATATTTTTCCATACAAACTGACTTATATTGTATTTGCCAATATATAGAGTTGCTATCTACTATTTTAAAAGCTCATCTTTATATTGCATTATTGCCATTGCATTTATATTGAAATGATTTGAGGTTGAGTTGAGTTGAGACGAGGTAAGTTGTTTCTTCAGTTCCAGCTCAAGCTTATGTCATGTTTTAGATTTCCCCTTGCATGCTCGTGCATTCCATGTATTGACACCATTTGTCTTGCATCTTTCATGATGCAGATACAAGTAACCAGGATCATCAACCAGCGCTTCGTTGATCCAGTAGAGTTCCAGAGTTGTTTGGTGAGCCTCTTTGCTTCCAGAGGATCCCTTATTTATTTATGTTATTTAGTTTTGTTAGGATGATCGGGGATATTATTCAGAAATCCCTCATAGTATTAGAGGCTTCATAGATAGAGAGATAGACAGTAGTTCATGAGTCTTTTTTATTTTCAGTTGTTAATGTTCTAGACTTGAGTTGCCTCTTTGGTTAGTTGAATGTTTATTTCTGAATATTCTAAGTTTAAGTATTTGAGACTTTTGAGTTAAAAATTTCTTTAAAGTTCTTTTATTGTTGATTAAGTCTTCCACTGAGTATTCAGTCAGGCCAAGGGTTCGTTTGGGGCCAGTAATAGTTCTCGAGTGTCAGTTGCGTACAGGGTGTAGGCTCGGGGCGTGACAAACTTTGTATCAGAGCACAAAGTTCAAAAGTCCTAGGATGTCTTTGAAGTTGTGTCTGTAGAGTCCTAATTATCAGTGTGAAGCACGCCATGTTTATAATTAGGAGGCTGGAACATATAGGAACTATCTTAATTCTTTCATACTCTTTTCGTGAGCCAGAGTTCATCTCTATAAAGTTTCTTTCTAATTTATGCATGTGCGTATCTTTCAGATCATTCCTCCATGGAGAGTTGTCTGAGGTCGTACTGCTAGGAGGAATGTTGATCCTCAGGATCAAGGGGTCCCCAATGCACCAGAAGTGCAACCCCAATGAGAGGTCACTAATGGTGAGTTCTGGGATGCTATCCGGATGTTGAGTCAAGTTGTGACCAACCAATCTAGGCAACAAAGAGGGAATCGATAGGATGTGGCTGATGCATCCAGGATCCGTGAGTTCTTGAGGATGAATCCTCTAGACTTCACCGGTTTGAGTATCAATGAGGATCCGGAAGACTTTGTGGAACATTTGCAGAAAGTATTTGAGGTAATTCATGTTGCAGATGTTGAGAGTGTGGACCTAGCTGCATACCAATTGAAGGGTGTTGCTAGAGTCTGGTACGACCAATGGAAGAAGAGAAGAGCTGAAGGTGCACCAATTGTGTGTTAGGCTGTGTTTGAAGAGGCCTTCATGGGGAGTTTCTTTCCCCGTGAAGTGACAGAGGCAAAGGTAAGGGAATTCCTCACTCTTAAGCAGGAATCCATGAGTGTGCATGAGTACAACCTCAAGTTCACTCAACTATCCCGCTATGCTCCGGATGTGGTTGCTGACATGAGAAGCATGATGAGTTTATTTGTATGAAGAAAAGAGGGTAAGGCTGCAATGTTGATAGGGGCCATGGACATATCAAGGCTGATGATCCATATGCAACAAGTTGAGGAAGATAAGCTGAGAGAGAGAGAACAGTTTAGAAACAAGAAATCTAAGACAACAGGAAATGAGTACGGGAAGCAGAAGAGTAATGCAAACTGATGTTCTTTTCAACACAAGCCAAATGGACTTTCTCCATCATTTCCTAGTGCACCTGCACCAAGGAACAGAGTAGAGTTCAAGAATTAGAATTCGCAGAACTTTAGAGCTAGACTTGCTCAATTTCAAGGTAGTGTGGCACAATGAGGTAATGGGACTCCTACATGTGCTAAGTGTAGTAGGAACCACTCTGGAACGTATCGTGATGGCTCCACTGGTTGCTTCAAGTGTGGTTAGAATGGTCACTTTATGAGAGAGTGCCCTAAGAACAGGAAGGGTAATGTAATGGGGGCAATAGAGCCCAATCTTCTTCAGTGGCTCCGCCAGACAGAGTTGCACTTAGAGGAGCTACTTCAGGAACATGCAGAGGAGAAAACCGTATGTATGCTATCACCAGTCTCTAAGAGCAAGAGAATTCGTCAGATGTTGTCACATGTATGATCAAAGTCTTTTCTTTTGATGTATATTCTTTGCTAGATCCATGTGCAAGTCTATGTTTTGTGACTCTGTATATAGCTATGAGGTTCAATATTATTCCCGAACAACTTCTTGAGCCCTTCAGTGTTTCCACACCGGTTGGTGAGTCTATTCTAGCTGAGAGAGTTTATCATAATTGTGTCATTTTTGTCAATTACAAGGACACCATGGCTGACTTACTAAAGTTAGACATGGTAGATTTTGATGTTATTCTAGGTATGGACTGAATTTATGCTTGTTATACCTCAGTTGATTGTAGAACTCGAGTATTTAAGTTCCAATTTCCTAATGAACTAGTTATTGAGTGGAGGAGTAGTTCAGCAGTGCTTAAGGATCGTTTTATTTCGTACCTTAAGGAGAGAAAGTTAGTTTCCAAGGGGTTGATCTATTACTAAGTCCAAGTTAATGACTCTAGTGTTGAGACACCACATTCCACTTGTGAGTGAGTTTCCAGAGGTCTTTCCAGATGATCTTCTCGGAGTCCCTCCTGAGAGAGAAATAGATTTTGGTATAGATATTCTTCATGATACTCATCTCATTTCTATTCCGCTATATAGAATGGCTCCATCTGAGTTGAAAGAATTAAAAAAGTAGTTGAAAGATCTCTCTCTGATAAGGGCTTTATTCGAACAAGTGTCTCACCTTAGGGCACTCCGGTCTTGTTTGTGAGGAAGAAAGATGGTTCACTTAGGATGTGTATAGATTACGGCCAATTGAACAAGGTTACTATAAATAATAAGTATCCCCTTTCGAGAATTGATGATCTTTTCGATCAACTTCAGGGTGCCACTTGTTTTTCTAAGATAGACCTCAGAGAAAAGTACATTCCTAAGACAACATTCAAGACCTACTATTGTCATTATGGTATAAGTTGATAAAGTCTAAATCCAATTGCAAAACTTTGAAAGCGGTAAATGCGCAATGTGTCTAGTCATGTCTTTTGGTTTGACTAACGCTCTTACAGTGTTCATGGACCTTATGAACATAGTGTTTTAGCCTTATCTTGGTATGTTTGTTATTGTATTCATTGATGATATTCTAATTTATTCAAGGAATGAGGAAGATCATTTGTATGCTAAATTCTCTAAGTGTGAATTTCATCTTAAGTATATGGCATTCTTAGGCCACATTGTTTCTGGTGATGGGATTTGAGTTGATACTCAAAAGATTGAGGCAGTTCAGAACTCGCCTAGACCCACATCTCTAACTGATATTAGGAGTTTCATAGGATTGGCTGGTGATTATAGAAGGTTTGTTGGGGGGGGGGGGTTCTCATCTATTCCATCCCTGTTAACTAAGTTGACTCAGAAGACAGCAAATTGTCAATGGTCTGAAGCTTTTGAGAAGAGCTTTCAGGAATTGAAACTAGGTTGACTATTGCCCCAGTGTCGACTTTACTGGAGGGTACGCAAGGTTTTGTTGTGTATTGTGATGCGTCTAGAGTTGGATTGGGTTATGTATTGATCCAGAATGGAAACTTATAGCTTATGCCTCCAGACAGCTTAAGATTCACGAGAGGAATTACCCAACCCATTATCTAGAGTTGGTTGCGGTAGTGTTTGCTTTGAAAATATGGCAACACTATCTCTATGGTGTTCATGTAGTTGGGTTCACTGATCACAAAAGTCTTCAGTATGTATTCAGTCAGAAAGAGCTTAATCTCATACAGAGGAGGTGATTGGATTTACTGAAGGATTATGATATGAGTATTCTCTATCACCCAGGTAAGGCTAATGTTTTTGCTGATGCATTGAGTAGGTTGTCTATGGGTAGTACACACATGTTGAGAAAGGCAAGAAAGAGTTAGCAAAAGATGTACACAGACTTGCAAGATTGGGAGTGCGGTTAAAGGATTCCAATGAAAGAGGAGTGGTGGTTATGAATAGGGATGAATCATCACTAGTGTCCGAAGTGAAAGAGAAATAGGACCAAGATCCTATTTTGCTAGAATTGAAGGCCAATGTTTATAAGCAAAAAGTAATAGATTTTGAACAAGGAGGAGATGGAGTATTGAGGTGTCAAGGTAGATTGTGTGTGCCAAGGGTGGATGAACTTCAAGAGAGGATCATGGAGGAAGCTAATAGCTCCAGATATTCTATCCATACAGGTTCCACAAAGATGTATTGTGACATGAGAGAAGTCTATTGGTGGAGTAGCATGAAGATGAGTATTGCAGAGTTCGTTGCTAAGTGCCCGAATTGCCAACAAGTCAGGTAGAGCACCAGATGCCCGGTGGTACGGCTCAGAACATGTATCTTCCAGAATGGAAGTGGGAGATGATCAATATGGATTCATTACTGGGTTGCCACAATCTCGCAGACAGCATGATTCGATTTAGGTGATTTTAGATCGAATGACTAAATCAGCCCATTTCTTACCGGTAAAGACTATCTTTTTAGTAGAGGATTATGCCAAGTTATATATTCAAGAGGTAGTCAGACTTCACGAAGTTCCGGTGTCCATCATTTCAGACAGAGGTGCACAATTCACCACACAATTCTGGAAATTGTTCCAGAAAGGTTTGGGTTCGAAGGTAAATTTGAGTACTGCTTTCTATCCTGAGACTGATTGTCACGCAGAGCGCACAATTCATAATTTAGAGTATATGTTGAGGGTGTGTGTGATCGATTTCAAGGGTAATTGGGATTATCACTTAACTCTCATCGAGTTTGCTTTCAACAACAGTTATCACTCCAGCATCCAGATGGCTCCATTTGAGGCTCTTTATGGGAGAAGATGTAGATCTCCTATTAGATGGTTTGAGGTTGGTGAGGCTGGATTGATAGGACCAGACTTGGTTTATCAAGCTATGGAGAAAGTGAAGATTATTCAAGAAAGGTTGAAAAAAATGCAAAGTCATCAGAAATCCAATACCGATGACAGGAGAAGAGACTTAGAGTTTGAGGTGGACGATTCAGTTTATTTGAAGGTTTCACCCATGAAAGGTGTTATGAGGTTTGGCAAGAAGGGGAAGCTTAGTCCCCAATATATTGATCCTTACAGGATATCCAAGAGAATAAAAAACGTAGCATATCAGTTGGAGCTACCGCCAGAATTGGCAGCAGTCCATCTAGTATTCCACATTTCAATGTTGAAGAATTGTATGTGCGATCCTTCACTTATTATACCGACTGAAGATATTGGTATTAAGGACACCCTATCTTATGAGAAGATTCCCGTTCATATTCTGGATCGTCGGGTTCGCAAGTTGAGAACCTAGGAGGTAGCATCAGCCAAGGTCTTATGGAGGAATCAGTTTGTTAAGGACGCTACTTGGGAGGCTAAGGAGGATATAAAGAAGAGATACCCACATATCTTTGAGTTTGTAGAAATTCCAAATCAAGGTACAAATTCTTTTCTTGGTACTTTTTATGTTAAAATGTTGTGTTAAATTACTTATTGGGTGTTTAAGCTAAATGTTTCATGTTGTCACCTTAGTTTACTTAGAGTATACTAATTCGAGAATGAATGTTCCCAAGGGGAAGATATTGTAACATCCCACCTCAGAAAAAGCTAAATATAGAAAGAACTAACTTCGAAAGAGCCAATTTGAGTTTTGTTCAAGTTAAGCTTAAGTTGTGAGTTTTGGATCAACTTTAAACAACCATAACATTCCGTACATGATGAGTTAGGTGGACCATAAGATATCAACTGAAAGGTCTTGGAATCATCTTTCCAACAACACCGAGTTTGCTAAGTTTCATGTTTGGATGAGAGAGATATTCCCGTTTGAAGTCATCTTGTCCAGTTCAGGAAAGTTACCCGAATTAATGAGGTGTATTTTGGTCTTTTCCTTACCCCATAAGCTTAAAACATTTTTAGTAATATTTTAGGGGTCAAATCTGATTTGGGTCAGTTTTAAAAATCCTAAATTATGCTTAGGGTTTTAGAAAAGAGTTCAAGAAGAGAAAAGAGGAGTAAGGGAAGAAAGATCGAGGTTTCTTGTGAATTGAGGATTTGTTTCACCAAATCGAGGTATGTAAGTTTTGATAATGTTGGGTTCATTCACCCACACGCCAATCATGAATTTACATATTCGAATTCATCCATAAAGATTGAATGATTTAAGTTCTTGAGGCGGGGATCTTGTTAATGAGCATTATTTTCGAGTAGATTATCATGTAAATAAGTTGGGTAAATGAATCAAAAAGTTTATGGAAGAAACCATTTGATTCTAGATGAATTAGGGTCAGAAAAAAGAAACAAAAATTTTGTCAGGTTTTCTAGGAAAGAGGCTGGCGTGCCGCGCCAGCAGTGCATTATGATGAGCCCTCTGAAGTTTGAGGGTTGGCGCCCGCACGACTGAATTCTCCAGGGTCGCCTGCCCCATCCTATTTTCCATCGTTTGACCCGTCTGAGTTCTTCTAAAGTGTACCTTTACTCCCTATTGATTCTAACTACTCTAAACTACATCTAAACATCGAGAAATAATTTATAACGTGAATCATAAACCTTGAATTCATAATTCAAATTCAAGGTAGAGTTAAGAGTTAAGTCTTGAGAGTTCCTTCGAGTCGTTTTGAGAAGTCTTTTACAATCTTTTAAAAACTTTTTTTAAGACTTGAGTACTTGAGTTTGAGGATGAGAAGAGTTGAGTTCTTTGTTTCAAAATGATATATGGGAACTAAGTATTCCCAAGAGTAAATATTTTTACATTTAAACTGAGAGGAAACACCCCTTTCCAAAGGAGTTCATGAGGAGTTTTGAGTACTATATCTTTTAAAATATTTTGAGTAATAATCTAAAAGTTGAGGATTAGGAAATGTCTTTAAACATATGAGCTAAGTTATATTTTGGGAGTAGTATTGAGCACCGATATGGAAACGAGTTCAAATAACTCAAAGTCCTCACAAACTATGTAGCCAACGTGGGTAGAAAGGGTCATACTTTTTAGATGATTCCTGATTGCTTTTTAATCATAGATTAGTAGATCCACTTAGTTGAGGAGTTCTATACCCTGGCAAGGTATAGACAGTTTTGGCAATGTGGGAGAGACGTTGTATCATCACACAACTCATAGTGATGGTTGTCGATTAGAGATTCTCCCAAACGGAGTTTATTTTTATTTTTACATACAAACTGAGTTATATTGTATTTTCCAATACATTGCGTTGCTATCTACTATTTTAAAAGCTTTTTTTTATATTGCATTATTGTTATTGCTTTTATATTGAAATGAGTTGAGGTTGAGTTGAGTTGAGACGAGGTAAGTTGTTTCTTCAGTTCCAGTTCAAGCCTATGTCATGTTTTAGATTTCCCATTGCATGTTGGTACATTCTATGTACTGATGCCCTTTGGGCTGCATCATCCATGATGCATATACAGGTAACCAGTATTATCAACCAGTGCTTCATTGATTCAGTCGAGTTCCAGAGTTGTTTGGTGAGCCTCATTGCTTCTGGAGAATCACTTATTTATATTTATTATTCAGTTTTATTAGGATGATCAGGGGTCTTGTCCCAACATCCCTCATAGTATTAGAGGCTTCATAGATAGATAGATAGACAGTAGTTCATGAGTCTTTTTCATTTTCAATAGTTAATGTTCTAGACTTCAGTTGCCTCTTTGGTCAGTTGAATGTTTATTTCTGAATATTCCAAATTTAAGTATTTGAGGCTTTTGAGTTAAAGCTTTCTTTAACGTTCTTTTAATGTTGAGTAAGTTTTCCGCTGAGTACTGAGTCAGGCAAGGGTTCACTTGGAGCTAGCAATGGTTCTCGAGTGCCAGTCGCGTCTAGGGTGTAGGCTCGGGGAGTGACAGTTAATTGACTATTAGAATTATCATGACACGATTCCCCGAGTCATGATGACACCTACTATAAACCATCAGCAGGTAAGCCAACCCTTAACTCAGATTGAAAAGTAATGAGTACAAGGGTAGAACTTAAGCAAAGATAAAATTATAACAATAAAACAAGACAGAGGTGGAACAAACCAAAAACAATATACATGAACATAATCCCTCCCAGAACCTGGAAGTTACAAGTATAGAGCTATCTAAAATGGGAGTACAAGTCCCAAAAGTGGAAAATAGACAAGTCATCTCAAAGGAAAAAGACTAGATAAACATAAATACAGAATGAGACAGGCTGATCCAAGATACCAAGTGCTCACCCACATCTCTAATCTCAAAAGCTGCTAAAGATGGCACAAACAATCACCACTGATAGTTGTTACTAGGACCAACATTACAAAACAGATGTAGTGTAGTATGAGTACCAAAATAAAGGTACTCAATGGGCATCAATGGCCGACCGAGTAAGAAAGGTAAAGACAATATGAAAAGATTGAATCTAGACACAAATAGATGTCCAAGTGTATATGAAAGAAAGCACACGAGCATACCGAAAGTAAATCTAAGTACATCTAAACTAAACCTAACTGAACCCCATAAGCTTAGAAGATACATTCGGGCACAAATTTAAATAAAACTCAAACGAACCCCCATACCCGATAGGTACACAAAATAACCAAGTCTACTAATAGAAGAGTACCACGAAGTGAAATTCAAGCTCTTATCCCAAGTAACCATAATACCCAACAATCTAGTCAACTCCAAGCCCAGCTAGAAAGAGTGAAAACCAATCCAGGACACCTACCCAGCCAATGCACTCCCATCCCAGCTACTAAGAGTGACCCGAGGGCATGTCGATTCCGAAGAGGATCTCATATATTAAGGCCACCAAGCCAGCCAGTCCACTCCCAAGGGCGTAAGCCGCCCAGCTAGTAAGAGTGATCTAGGCGCGTGTCGACTCTAAAAAGGATCTCAAATATCAGTACCAAGTCACCGTTGAATGATATCCACTCACAAAGAATCAAGAGAAGGCTCCAAGCCTGGAACAATCAAATCTTAAGTCTCCACGAAAGCACAAAACTTCAGGTAACACATAGGAGCCACAAAAATAAAGGGAGAGGACAGAAGATATATAAAGTCGTGAAATCACCTAAACAAGGCTCATACAATCAAACTCAAGTCTACTACTCTAGTCTATAAGGATCTAGTCTATCTTAAACGACATCAAAGACAAAACAAGGCTACAAGGATCACAAATCTAAGTCAACACTAGTGTAATCCTAGACTAAGGTCAACTATGCTCATTACCAATAAAACAAATGCAATTAATACACAACAACACGCAATAACATACCTAAACCCCAACTAGCATGGTACTAAACAAAAATAATGTCGATCAATCCTACAACATGGTATCTAGAAAGAGAAATAATAATAACTAGGTACCCACCCCCAATTCACTCTACTCAACATGCATTTATGTATTCATGCTCAATCTGAATATAAAGGAAGTTGTATCCTACTTGTAGGCCGATCGTGCGTGCTCCAAATTACAAGGCAAGAACTTTTCCTTTCCGAACGGCCTCTGAACGTTACCACACTATCAAACATAGAATCAAAACGTCAATACATTCATTTAGAAATCAAAAACATAAAATGGAATCAGACCAATTTTGGAGTCAAATAGGAATTGTGGTACCCGAGTCGGAATTTCTAGAATTGACTACATCAAGAGGTCCTAATAAATGCCACGAACTTGTGTTCTAAAAAGAAACACAATACAGGGCTCGCAACAACCAATCAACATGCAAACAACAATAATTAAGCTCAAACTAAGAATAAGGACAACCAGCTTACATGATAATTCACCTCAAAGAAGTCTCCTAACCACTTCCAAACACTCCACAACGTAGTCACAACAATTCCATATGTGTGGGACTTCGAATCACCCAATTACAAGCTAAAACAAGGGAGAAATCACTTCTTGAAGTCTAAAAGAATCGATGCCATCGTGACTGGTCTTTAAATAAGACCAGTCCAATCTCTTCTTCACGGGCGTGGACCTCACGAACGTGGCCAGGAGAGAACTGGCCCTCTACAATCGCAGTAGGGGATTCCTGAGTGCAGGCCCTCACGAACGCGACCACCAAGTTACCTAGCCTCCATGAACGCAACCTATGGCCCGCAAAGACTATATTGGCCTGCACTAGTTGATGCATATCAGTTGGTTTTTGGCAAGTTGGAAATCTCCAACGGGATGTTCTGAATTCATTTAGAACCGCATGCACGCAAACGAGATATGAAACCCTACAAAATTTGATATTCTGGACTTAATGGAGCATCCAAATTTCCAATACGAGGACATCTCGATAAAAATTGTCCCACCCCAAAACTTTGTTTTAAGCCAAAATGTAACACCTCAAAAATTGAAACTAAGTTTGAATAAGAGAAAGGGGCAAACCACGGAGAGGTCCATAGGTCGTGGAGAGGACCACGACCCATGGCCCAGCTCGTGGTTGTTCACCTAACAACAAGTGAAGGACCACGAACCACTTAACGGTATGTGGAACTTTACACGGGTTGTAGGGTGGCACATGAAGATGAGGAAGAACCACCATGGCTAGTGTGAAGGACCAAGGACCACTTGACGGTCCGTGGAACTTCATAAGAGTCGTGGATTGGCCCGTGAAAGGGGGTCCAGAACCCTCAAGCCCCTATGAATAACCACGACCCACATGACAGGTCGTGGAGCTTCACACGATCCATGAAGTGGCTCGTGAAAGAGGCTGCCAGTCCTGGGTTGTTTCAGGTACACCACGACCCACTTAATGGGCCGTCGTTCTCTATACGGTCCGTCAATGGCCTCATGAAGGTCACTTTGTCATCTTTATTTCAAGGTCATTTTGGTCTTTTCCCCTATGTGTTGGGCACTTAAACTATGCTATTTAATGCCTAAACTATGCCATTTTACTCAGTCTAAGCCTAATAATCTAGTCAGAAACTACATAGAACCCTCATTCTCCTAAAATCCCTGAGATTAAACCTAAAAGAAGAGAAAAGTCGATAGTTTCTCCCAAGAACAAGAAGAGGTCTTCCTCAAGTTCTGCCCCGAAATCCAAAGTATTTATCTATAGATTTTGTCACTAGGTATGTGGGATTTCACTAGTGTGTTCCTTTCACCCATTAGGTCCCTAGAATTTAGTCACTTCTTTGATTCTTCTAGATTTCTTAGACCTGGGGTTTCTAAAACCTTGGAGATTCGTTGCGTTTTAACTGCTATAGTTTCCATAATCTAAATAGCATGTTCCTTTCAAATTTTGATAGTTCCTTGTATAGACTTCGGAACCCTAGCTTGCATTAATTATGAGTACTCATGAATTATACTTGCTAGAGAGATCACTCTTAAAATCACGCTTTAGAATTTGAGCTACTTAGTATTTATATAATATTGCTCAGTTACACTTCAGTACAATCTATTTCCATATTGATTATTATATTGCTTTGTTATATCATTGTTCAACTTAGTATCCATATTTTGCATACTTAGTATATTCCAAGTACTGACATATACTTTGCTCTACATCATTTTATGATGTAGGTTCAGACACTCAGCATCCAGATCACGTTAAGTTCATTTCCATCCCATGCTCATAAGCTTCTGTGGTGAGTCCTCATAGTTTGAGGACATTTTCTTATGATAGGCTTAGTTGGTTTAATTTCAGTCTTTTTTTAGTAATTTTAGAGTTAGATAGGGACTTTTCCCAGCAGCTCATCAGTAGTAGAGGCTTTTAGACATAGAGTCAGTGTTCAGTTGTATGGGGTTGTTTCACATTGACATATTCAGAGTTATTCTCATTTGGATTCCTTAGTTTTGACTTATTTATTAGTTATGCTTCCTCTTATATTTCTTATATATTCAGTATGCGTGGATATACCAGACTCAGGGTTAGCTTGGGGTCAGCTGTGATCCTAGGTCCCATGTTACATTTAGGGGTAGCCTCGAGGAATGACAAACTTGGTATCAGAGCATCAGGTTCAAGAGTCCTAGGTTGTCTAAAAGTCGCACTAAGTAGAGTTTATTTCATGAGTGTGAAGCGCACCATACCTATGAAAGGGAGGCTACGAAGTGTTCTAAGAAAAACATAACTTATTTGGTATAATTATCGTGCGATTAAGTGTGATTCAAATTATCAATTTTAATCCATCGTCATGCGTTGTAGATTATGCCTCCTCACAGAGCTAGCGCACTTCCTCCAGTCCCGAACCATGACGTTACGAATGTAAAGTATTGAAATATATATGATCTAGCTTTTGGCTCAGACATAGCCAACTAGAACAATCAATAGGCCCATTTCCTGCAAACCCCAATGGTGGATCATCTGCATCAAGAGTTCGAGACTTTGTGCGTATGAATTCGCCTATGTTTCTAGGATCGCAGGTTGGTGAGGACCCACAGAACTTCATTTATGAAGTAAAGAGTTGGCATCCTACCAGCTCAAGGATGTAGCTCACATATGGTTCATGCAGTGAAAGGAAAACAGGGGTGAGAATGCAGCTCTTGTGACTTGGGAGTGTTTTACTAGAGCTTTCTTGGATAGTTCTTCCCAAAAGAGTTGAGAAAGGCTAAAGCTCAGGAATTTATGAATTTGAGACAAGGTTCTATGTCAATCCAAGAGTACGAACTTAAGTTCACCCAGCTTACCATATGGTTGCCGATCCCAGGGCACATATGAATAAGTTCCTATTTGGAGTATCTGACTTAGTGAAGATGGAGTGCAGAAATGCTATGTTGTCAGACGATATGAATATCTCTAGGCTCATGACTCATGCTCAGCAGGTTGGGGGAGTAATCTTAGGGAACAATCTAAGGACAACAAAAGGGCTAGGACAGGCAACTATGATTACTCTCAGCAGAAATTGGGTGTTGGAAATCACTCATAGTTTTAGCAAAGGTTTTCAACTCCAGCACCTTCGTCAGCTAATGCTCCATCCCCAGGTTTCGACAGGATCAGAAAGGTAGGGCATTATGCTCTAAGTCTCAGGGGAGTGTTTGAGGTAACAAGACCTATCCAACTTGTCCAAAGTGTGGTAAGAACCATCCGGGCGAGTGTCTTGCAGGCAAAAAAGGATGTTTTAATTGTGGTCAGACTGGTCACAAGTTGATATTGCCCTTCTTCTAAACAGGGACAAAGAGGTAATACTAATAGGGCTCAGTCTATAGCTTCAGCAGCACCAGCAAGTCGCCCAACTCAGTAGGGTACTTTATCTAGTACAGGTGGCGGTCAGTGCCAAAATAGGTTGTATGCTCTTCAGGCTTGCAAGGATCAGGAAGATTCTCCTGATGTGGTTACTGGTACGTTGCGAGTCTTTCATTTAAATGTTTATGCTTTTTAGATCCAGGGGCTAGTCTTTCCTTTGTAACTCCCTATATAGTAGTGAACTTCAGTGTCAGTCTAGAAACTCTCTCAGAGCCCTTTTCAGTCTCTACTCTAGTTGGTGACCCAGTTATTGCTAGATGGGTATGCATAAATTGCCTTGTCATAGTCTCTCAGAAAGTCACCTCAGCAGATCTTATAGAGTTAGAAATGGTAGACTTTTATGTCATTCTAGGCATAGATTGGTTACATTCCTGTTATGCCTCAGTTGATTGTAGAACTAGGATCGGTTTTCTTTCAGTTTCCAAGCGAACTAATCTTAGAGTAGAAGGGTAGCAGCTTAGTGTCTATGGGTCGATTTATCTCTTACCTTAAGGCAGAAAAATGATCTCTAAGGGGTATATTTGTCATCTAGTTTGGGTTAAGAATTCCAGCTCCGAAACCCCAACTCTTGAGTAAGTCCAGTAGAAAATGAGTTTCTAGAAGATCTCCCCAGAGTTCCTCTCGAAAGGGAAATCGACTTCAAAATTGATCTCCTTCTAGATACCCAGCCTATTTCGATTCCTCCTTATAGAATGGCTCAAGTTGAGCTTAAGGAATTGAAGGAACAGTTGAAAAACCTTCTAGATAGGGGCTTCATCAGACTCAGTATTTCCCCATGGGGTGCTCCAGTGTTTTTCGTGAAAAAGAAAGCTGGTTCTCTCAGGATGTGCATTGACTATCGGTAGTTGAACAAAGTCACAATCAAGAATAAATACCATATCCCCAAGATTGATGACTTGTTCGACCAACTTTAGGGTGCTAGTCATTTTTCAAAGATAGACCTCAGATTCGGTTATCATCAGCTCAGAGTAACAGATAGTGACATCTTGAAAATAGCCTTCAGAACTCAGTATGGTCATTATGAATTTGTAGTTATGTCATTTGGACTAACCAATGCTTCTGTAGTTTTTATGGATTTAATGAACATGGTGTTCAAGCAGTATTTGGACTTGTTCGTTATCGTCTTTATTGATGATATCCTCATTTACTCTAGGAATGAGGAAGAACATGCGACTCATTTGAGGGTTGTCTTGCAAACCCTCAAAGATCGCCAGTTATTCGCTAAGTTTAGCAAATGTGAGTTTTGGTTACAATCAATTGCCTTCCTTGGGCATATAATTTCTAGCGAAGAGATCCTAGTGGATTCTCAGAAAATAGAGGCAGTGAAGCAATGGCCCAGACCCACCTCTCCTACAGATATCAGAAGTTTCTTGGGTTTAGCTAGTTATTACAGAAGATTCGTGAAAGGATTTTCATCCATAGCTTCTCCATTGACTAAGTTGGCTTAGAAAAAGGTTAAGTTTCAGTGATAAGATGAGTGTGAGAAGAGCTTCTCAGAACTGAAAACTAGGTTGACTACAACTCATGTTTTGACTCTACCAGAGGGTTCAAACGGTTAAGTGATCTATTGTGATACATCCAGAATCGGCCTAGGATGTGTTTTGATGCATCAAGGTAAGGTTATAGCTTATGCTTCTAGACAACTTAAGGTGCATAAGAAGAATTATTTGACTCATGACCTTGAGCTTGTAGCTTGTAGCTGGATCTTCGCCAGAGGAGATGGCTTGAATTCCTCAAGGACTATGATATGAATGTTCTTTACCATCCTAGTAAGGCCTATGTAGTAGCAGATGCTCTTAGCAGACTATCTATGGGTAGTGTAGCACATGTTGAGAAAGAAAGGAATGAATTAGCAAAATATGTCCACCGCTTTGCTCACTTAGGAGTTTGCCTTATGAACATACCAAATGATGGTGTGATAGTTCAGAATGGGTCAAAATCTTCATTGGTAGCGGAGGTGAAGGAAAAATAAGACAGTGATCCTATATTGCTTCAATTGAAGGGTGCAGTTCATCAGCAGAAAGTTGAGGTTTTCTTCCAAGGGGGAGATGGTGTGCTTCGCTACCAGGGTCGTTATGTGTTCCTAAGGTGGGTGAGTTGAGATAGCAAATCCTTACAAAATCCCATAAGGGTGAGTTGACATAGCAAATCCTTACAAAATCCCATAACTCCAGGTATTCTATCCATCCAAGTGCCACCAAGATGTACCATGATTTGCGGGAAGTCTTTTGATGGAATGACATGAAGAGTGATATAGCAGATTTTATGGCTAAGTCCCCTAATTATCAACAAGTGAAGGTAGAACATCAGAAACCACAAGGTATAACTCAAGAGATTAAAATTCCTAGATGAAAGTGGGAAGTGATCAACATGGACTTCATTACAGGTTTACCTTGTACTCGCAGACAGTATGACTCCATTTGGGTAATAGTAGACAGAGTTACTAAGTCTACTCACTTTTTGGCTGTTAAAACTACAAATTCGGTGGAGGACTACGCCAAACTATACATTAATGATATAGTCAGGTTGCATGGGGTTCCTTTGACTATCATCTCAGATACAGGTCCTCAGTTTACCTCAAGTAAATCTTAGCACAACATTTGATCCACAGATGGATGGTCAGGCAGAGCATACCATTCAGACCTTAGAGGACATGTTAAGAGCTTGCGTGATCGACTTCAAGGGCAGTTGGGATGATCACATTCCTCTTATAGAGTTCACCTACAATAATAGCTACCATTCCAGTATTCAGATGGCCCCTTATGAGGCATTATATGGGCGTCGATGTAGATCTCTAGTTGGTTGGTTTGAAGTAGGTGAAGCAGCCTTGATAGGGCCCAATTCGGTTCATAATGCTATGGAAAAATTTTAGTTCATCAAAGATAGACTTAAGACAGCCCAAAGTCGTTAGAAATCCTATGCAGATGTAATAAGAAATGACTTGGAGTTCCAAATCGATGATTGGGTTTTCCTGAAAGTGTCACCTATGAAAGGGGTGATGAGATACAACAAAAAAGGGAAGCTCAGACCTAGATATGTAGGCCTTTACAAGATCTTGTAAAGGATTGGTAAAGTGGCTTATGAGTTAGAGTTACCAGCAGAACTAGCAGCAGTTCATCCAGTCTTTCACATTTCCTTGTTGAAGAAGTGTGTGGGTGATCCAACATATATAGTACTATTAGAAAGTGTGGTTCTAAAGGATAGTCTCACCAATGAAGAAGTGCCAGTTAAAATTCTTAATCGTCAGGTTCGAAGGTTGAGAAATAAAGAAGTCGTTTCAGTTAAGGTGTTATGGAGGAGTCAGTCTGTAGGGGGAGCTACTTAGGAAGCAGAAGCAATCAGGAAGGTCGAGTATTCTCATCTCTTTCCTTCCAATTCTATTCCAGCTTGAGGTAATAATTCATCTCCAGTTTTTTGTTATTCTTGCATAAATTCAGTCTTAGTATCATGTTCCTTGAGTTGTTCTTGCATTTTCAGCGTATTTGCATGTTCTTGGAACTTGGTTCAGTATGATTTTAGTTTCTAGTACTTAGTGGTAGTAATTACAGCTCTTTTCCTCCACATTCAGCTAGTTTAGACTTCATTTGAGGATGGATGTTCCCAAGTGGGAGATAATGTAACACCCTGTATGCTAGAAAGACCAAAATGCAGATTTTCAGAAGTTGCAGGTGCCACCAACGGGGGCCCACCTACGGACCATAGGTTGACCCATGGACCGTAGGTGGGGTTCGTGGCTGCCCACTGATGATTCCACAAATTAAACTCAGTTAGGGCTATATTTTGATAGAAATAGTGTCCTTAAATGCATATTTTATCTCAATATCTGATGACAACCCTTAAGTTTTAGGTATTTGGAGTTTGAGGAAAAGCATGGACACTACTTAACAAAAAAGGAACAAAGGCAGCTGAAAGAACGAAGAAATAAAGATCTGAGAATCACCGACACCATTCGGCGAATCGCAAAAGGTCTTCCTCGCCTTTTGTTCCAGTGTGCTGAGCCCTGAAAGAAAGGATCAAATTGGCGGTGGAAAGAAGTAGTCGGCGTGTCATCGAGCAGTTCTGTGAAGCAGTACTACATCGCCCAATGATCGAAAACACGAAGATGCTAAAGGATAGAGCAAAACGACAATGAACCTACCAAAGGGCGAATCGCCAAGTTGATCGGCGATCTCGACTAACGACGCCAAATGATACGCTGCAACACAAAATTCTGAAAACTATAAATACTCGTTGAGAGTTGTAGCTTAATATCAGATTTTTAATATAGAATTTTTAACATAGACTTTTGAGCTCTAAGTTTAGAGAGGGTTTTGAAGAACTTGAAGAATCAAAGGGTTTCAACTCCAAGAACTTGGACTTGGGTCTTGTGGATTCTTCACTTTTCACTTGTTTTGAGACTTAAATCTTCATACCCATTTGAATGCAAACTCATTTGGGTATAAATTTCTATCTCTTTAACATGTCTAGCTAAAACCCCAATTCTTGGGGTGTGATTTTGTGAATATGGGTTAGATTATTTGTTGGGTCTTGCTTGTTGATGGTTTATTTGTTGTGTAAATGTGATTTTATTTAGTAGGTGTGGTGGAACTTAATTAAATTGTAGTTGCAAATACGATTTCACCTTTGTGTTTTCGGCTTGCGAGAGAGAGAGGTCGTAAAACTAAGACTACTAAATTGATGGCTGGTGGGAGTGGGTCGACATGAGGTTCGACTCGAGGGAGTGAACCCTAGTTCTTCTCCCACACACTCAGCTCGAGAGAGTGAGTGGGCTAAGGCGGAGGTTATTCTTCATGCGGCAAGTGGGTGTTCGAGAGGAACCCATTTGATTCGGGGTCAGTTGCTCGAGAGAGAATTTACCCCCACTATAGTCTGGCCTAGTCACAAATATTCAACAGATTTATTATCAAAAGCATGTACCCAACAGTTTCATTTATCCCATATTCCTATCACATCCCAAGAATCATGTCCCCTTGATTAGCACTCATTACATTTTTGTTGTTTTTGCTCATTTGTCACAAACCCCCATTGATAATTGACGCCTGTGTCACCCCTCAAATTAATATGTTTTAATTTCGATAATGTTTTTAGCTATGACTAATTAGAAATTAATTTTATTTTTCTATTAATTCTCAATCCCACTCCCTTGGGACTAGACCCCAACCCTTGGTTGGGTTACTTTACTATTGTACGATCGTAGACACTTGTATTGGAAGTTGTTTCTTCATTACGAAGCCATCAAAATGGCGCCGCTACCAGGGAGTGGTGTTATTTGAGAATTTGTAGTTAAGTAGGATTTTTGTTCTTCTTAGTTGTAGTGTTACTTACCTAATTTTTAGTTTTGTATTTTGCTTGTTTGAGCTTTGAAACAAAGGAGATGAGTATGTCAAGCAGTACTCGTGAGCAAATGGAGTTTCCTCCATTAGATGTAATGATGTTCAGGGATCGTATTCTAACTTTCAAACAATTGGAAGGTGAACGGATTCATGAAGCATGTGCAAGGTTTAAATCGCTTCTGATTTGATGCCCCACTCATGAAATTCCCAATATAGTCCTTCTGGACTTCTTTTACAGAAGTCTTGCTCCCAGAAACAAAACATTGGCTGACTGACTCATTTCAAGTGGTATTACACATCAGCCCTATGCAATAGAATCCCACCTGCTTGATCAGATGGCCGAAGCAAACCAAGAAGTAGAGAAGGACTTCATGATGGCCGCACTGATAACTCAGATAGATGAGTTGGCCAAAAAGATAGTGGGGATTGAAGTCCAATGCAAAAAGAAGGACAAATACTTTCCCCCGAGAGCGAATAAAGCCCAAGGACAATGAGGGTAAACATGTTGAGGGAATGCTCTCAAAGATTCTCAACAAGGTAAGTGAGCATGATTGGGTGTTGGAAGAAATGAAGGAGAACATCAAATTGATGAAACAGACGATTGGTTCTCATTCCAGATCCATTCAGCTAGTCGAGAACCTTACGGCTCATGTGATGCCTTATCTCCATCCGGCACAAAGAAGGGGATGCCAAGTGATGTTTTGGTTAACCCCAAAAGTTAAGTTTAGGTGTTAACATGCGTCGTGCCATGACGTTAACTAAGGCGTTGTTTGGGAGGCAACAAGAAACCTTTAAATGCTTTAATTTTGTTTTAAAATAATGGTGTGTTGATGTTGTAGGTTTGAGTGTGGAAAGTGTTGATAGGTGCAGGTTGGTGAGAAAATGTTCCATTCGACGCATCTCGAATAGGTCAGTGATCCCGATGAAGACCATCGTTTGGCCCTTCACTTTGACTGGAGGTCCTGTAAAACTCGGCGAAGTAAGTAATAACTTGGCCCATCGCCGAATGGATCAACGGTTGCGACTAACGTCGTCGAACGGACGTGAACTGGATGGGTATTAATGGCCAAAGGTTTTAAAGTTTTGAAGTCTTCAATTTTCCCCGATTTCAAACTTCAAAAATTTTCCCTTAGTATATTTTCAATACTTTTTCATTTCAAATATTTTGGTTGTCAATTTGAGCTTGGAGTTGGATTACATTGCCGCCTAGCACTTCAAATATCATTTTAATCGGCAAATAAGGTTAGTCTTATACCCCGAACCTAATTTTTATTATTTTTCGTATGTAAATGATATTATCATATTGTCGTGTGCTGGGCCTCTCTGATAGGTTTAGATTTGTGAAATGCCGAGTTCGATTCGTAAATCTTGCCCATTTTATCTTGATTTTTGAAATCCCTTTTTGTTGCGCGTAAAAGTGATTCAAAATCTTGTGGGTTTGTGCATGCGTGGTGTTTATCATGGTTGAGTGTATGGGTCTGAGCTTAATTGTACTAGTGCATAGTTTAAATTTGTTTTCAGGGGTTGTGGGGTTGAAGTCGAGAAGATAGATTGGTAATAGGCGCGTTGGGCCATTTGGCGAGCTGGGTCGAGCTCGACAAACCACTCGGCGGTTCGCCTAATGACGTAATCTCGCCTTTAATTTCATGCTACTTATGATATGGATTCTGTAACTTTCGGCAAGAAGTCTTTGATCGCCAAAAGCATTCGGCGACTCGCTGAAAGTCTCTTTGATCGCCTTTTGTCTGCATCCCTGAACCTTTATTTCACTGTATCTTTCGGCGGATAAAACCCTGCTCGCCGAATCAACTTGGCGATTCACCGATCTTTTCGGTGAAGTTTTTCTGCAATGGTGTACCTATGAATTTAATTTAGTTGTTTTAACTTCTTCCCAATTCTTTGTAGAAATGGCTGGATCTAAAGTTGCAGGAAGAAGCAGGCCACCCTAAGGTAAAACAAAAGGGATAACAATCAACGAGGATGCAACTGCATCCAAAAGCAAGATTGCTAAACTTTCCACAACTGGTGGGAAAGGCAAGGGCAAGGACAAGACCCTTGAATTATAATATGCAAGCACTGACAGTGATGGCTTTTATAGAAATGACCCCCAACCAATCTGAAAGCGAAGGTGTGGGTTCTGATGAGGATGATCTGATAATAGCACAGAGGGCTGAGCGGCAAACTAAGAAGCTGAATGATCCATCCAGGGTCAGGACTCCCCAGCCTACAACTACTACACCTTTAGTTCCAAAACATGCAATGGTATTAGCACCTCTAGTACATGGTCCTTCGCCTAAGTCAATGAATCGAGTAAAGGCTGAGGGGCTGAGGACAATTCTGGAGGAAAAGCATTTGTCCATAGACGAGGTTATAGACAGGCACCCAGAGATAATAGAGTGCCTGAGATACCACAAGTTCCAAATCTTCACTAAGCCCTGTGGCCCTTATATTCCAAACTGGGTAAGAGAGTTCTACAGTGCATACAATGCACTAATACCCTAGAAAAAGTAGCTAGCAGCAGCCTTCAAAGAGGTGGACTATGTGGTTGTGAGAGGCAGGAGGATGAAGTGTGATAGTGGGGCGATCAATGCAGTCTTGGGCATGTCCACGACTATTAGGGATCACTGCCAGCACTTGATCAGAACAAAGAAGCTGGATGAGATGAAAAAGTAGCTAGCCCCACTAATTTCAGACGAGATTTCGAAGTGGTTGGCGGAAGGAATTCCGATTGAAAAGAAAGAACTAAACATAGCCGCAAAGTTCTGGTTTGGTTTTATCAGTAGCATAATTATGCCGTCCCAGAATGAGTCGATCCTTCGCCTTGCCAAGGTAGCTTGCATGGGTTGCATCATAGAGGAGACTCGGATAAACTTGGGTACAATCATTGCTTTAGAGATACTCATGCGTGCAAGGCAGAGCCGGACCTCACTTCTATTCCCAGTATTGATCCTAGAATTATGCAAACAAGCTCGAGTACCTCGAGATGCCAATAAATATGTGGAAGTGATGTCCACACTCTCTACTGATATCCGGAGGATCAAAATCGAGTACCTTAAGGATCAAGCAGAAAGGAAGAAGGCAGCATGGGAGGAGTTAGTAAACACAGAATCATCACCTGCAGAGGCACCTCTGCCTACTCTGGCCCCTGGGCCTTCAGGTATATCCATTACCACTGCTACTCCTGCTGATACTCCAGGTTCTTTTGCTGCTCCACGGTCTCCCAGACCCACTGCTGTTGTTGCTGTTTCTCGGCCTCCACTCACCCAGGCTTCCCTACTCCGAATGGGACAGCTGGCGCTTTCTACTGATCATCGGGCTACCAGTCTAGAGGCCTCTATTCCAGGCATGATCCAGATTGCCCTAGCTGATGATGTGATACCTCTGAGCACTACCATTGATGACCTAGTAGCTAGGATAGCGGTGCGTGAGCTCAACCAAGGGGCCACAGAGGAGGTAACGGCTTTAAAAGCTACCATTGCTGAGCTGCGAAAAGATGTAGACCACCTAAAGTCCACCAATATGTCCATGGTCTTTGGAACAGTGGATATTCCAGATGTGCCTGAGATGCCTCAGACCACCACTGGACAAGGGGATAGAGCGGAGCAGACAACCGATCCTGAGTTAGAAGCAGAGACTGATGAAGAGATGTATGAGGAAACTGAGGGAGCTGCAGAAGAAGACCTGACCGAGATGCAAGCAATTATGATAGATATTGTTGTGCAGGTTTCCTTACCACCTGTTGCTGGATCCAGTGGAGCTGGTCCTTCTGGAGTTACTCCGGACACTGAAGCCCAGAGTGACCGATTAGCCAGGATCCCCTCTTTACCTCCCTCTCTATCTTACTTTAGTTTGACTTTTGGATTCTGTGTTAATTGCATTTGAGGAAAAATTGTTTTTATTTGTGGTGGGGTGAGGCCCACCTTAGTGTGCTATTGATGTTTGTACTTTGTTTATATTTGGGCTTTGGGCTTAAATCATGTTTACACTGCTTTCTGTGGATGTTTGAGATTGTGACTCCTTTTATTTTAAATTGCAAAATGATTTTTGACTCGTCCGAAAATTTTTGCCACCTCTCGTGTGTTGAATGTGGCTGTTCTTTTGCAAAATTTGAGTCTCAGTTTCGATCAATACCAATGACTTGAATAGTGCTCTCAATCGAACGAACATGAATGCGCGACTACAATGAGGCCAAATGAAGTTGCATAACTCTTTGCATCTCGTTATGACTAGCCTAGTATTGAATTAAGTCTCTTGTGATGATCATTGCACACTAGCAAAAGTGTGGAGTCTTGTTTGACTTATAGTGTCAATGCCTAGTGTGATGAGCTTACCTGTGAACTATGCATAATGGATCCTAGAATTTTCCCCGTTGGTCTGGTCAACTAATTGATGCTATCTCTTGATATGATCTTAGACAACTTCTAAGAGTGTGATCTAATTTGACATATACCTCTTTTGTGACCTACCTTGTGAGTGTGTGAACCGCTTTTGAACACCTCTTGGGCCTTACCTTCCTTTGGAAAAAACTTGATGAAAAATAGATCTTTCTTTATCCATCACCCATAATCCTCATGAAGTTGTGGTCAGTTGAATGTCCAACTTAGGCCAAAATCCTAAGTTGGGGGTGTGGTGAAAAGATAAGGGCAAGTCAAGAAGTGCAAGGAAAGTCTCCTCTTACCCATGGTTTTGAGAAAAATTGAACCCCTCCATATAAAAAAAAAGAGATAAAAGAGAAAGAAAAAGAATGAAAAGAAAGTTGTGGAATAAAGTACAAAAGAAATGGAGTTTCCAAACAATTCATGGAAAGTGAATAATAGGATGACTTATGAGAACTAATGAAAATGATGAAGGAATAGGAAAAGAAGTGTTGAGAATATCACATCTCATGAGGATAAAAGTCACTAAGCCTAAATGACCATACCTTTGCACTCAGCCCCATTACAAGCCTTGAAAAGACCTTTTTGATCTTGAGTGAGCTGAAACAAATGTTGATCAGAAAATACGGGCAAACCTATAGGTGAAAGTATGCATTGTGTTCTTCCTTGTGAGAGTGAGCATTGCATTTGATTCTGGGACTTTAAATGATTAAACCATTATGTGTGAATATGGAATCACTCCTTGTGTGAGGGCATTTGAACACTTTGGTTAAGCTTGAACTTGCATTTGAAGAAAGTATTGTGAGCATGAGATTCTTTGATATTGGTAAGTCACAACTTGAATCTTTGAGTGCACATTTGATCTTTGCATAAGTAAATTGAGTCTTGTTGTGTGCCTTCATGATTGAGTCTTATGTAGCACTGTTCAAGATACCCTTTTTGAGCAGCTAAACTTGAGTTTGCTTGAGGACAACTAAATGTTTAAGTTGGGGGGTGTTGATGAGTCCACAAATTAGAGTCATTTAGGGCTATATTTTGATAGAATTAGTGTCCTCAAATGCATATTTTATCTCAATATCTTATGAAAGCCCTTAGGTTTCAGATATTTGGAGTTTGAGGGAAAGCGTGGACACTACTTAACAAAAAATGAACAAAGGCAGCTGAAAGAACGAAGAAATGAAGATCTAAGAATCGTTGAAACCATTCGACGAATCGTAAAAGGTCTTACCCTCGCCTTTTGTTCCAGTGTGCTGAGCCCTGAAAGAAAGGATCAAATTGGTGGTGGAAAGGAGCAGTCGGTGTGTCACCGAGAAGTTATGTGAAGTAGTACTATGTCTCCCAATGATCCACAACACGACGATGCTGAAGGATAGAGCAAGACGACAATGAAACCTACCAAAGGGCGGATCACCGAGTTGATCGGCGATCTCGACTAACTATGCCGAATGATCCGCTGCAACACAGATTTTTGAAAACTATAAATACTCGTTCAGAGTTGTAGCTTAATATCAGATTTTTAATATAGAATTTTTAACATAGACTTTTGAGCTCTAAGTTTAGAGAGGGTTTTGAAGAACTTGAAGATTCAAAGGGTTTCAACTCCAAGAATTTGGACTTGGGTCTTGTGGATTCTTCACTTTTGACTTGTTTTGAGACTTAAATCTTCATACCCATTTGAATGCAAACTCATTTTGGTATAAATTTCTATCTCTTTTACATGTCTAGCTAAAACCCCAATTCTTCGGGTGTGATTTTGTGAATATGGGTTAGATTATCTATTAGGTCTTGCTTGTTGATGGTTTATTTATTGTGTAAATGTGATTTCGTTTAGTAGTTGTGGTGGAACTTAATGAAATTGTAGTTGCAAATACGATTTCACCTTTGTGTTTTTGGCTTGCTCGAGAGAGAGATCGTAAAACTAAGACTACTAAATTGATGGCCGGTGGGAGTGGGTCGACATGAGGTTCAACTCGAGAGAGTGAACCCTAGTCCTTCTCCCACACACTCAGCTCAAGAGAGTGAGTGGGCTAAGGTGGAGGTTGTTTTTCATGCGGCAAGTGGGTGTCCGAGAGGAACCCATTTGATTTGGGGTAAGTTGCTCGAGAGAGAATTTACCCCCACTATAGTCTAGCCTAGTTACAAATATTGAATGGATTTATTATCAAAAGCATGTACCTAATAGTTTCATTTATCCCGTATTCCTCTCACATCCCAAGAATCCCGTCTCCTTGATTAGTACTCTTTGTATTTTTGTTGTTTTTGCTCATTTGTCACAAACCCCCATTGATAATTGACGCTTGCGTCACCCCTTAAATTTAACATGTTTACATTAGATAATGTTTTTAGCTATGACTAATTATAAATTAATTTCTTTTCTATTAATTCTCAAGCCCACTCCCTTGGGACTCGACCCCAACCCTTGGTTGGGTTACTTTACTATTGTACGATCGTAGACACTTGCATTGGAAGTTGTGTCTTGATTACGCAAACATCACCCACCCAAGTTTGTAGTTCAGGCCCTAGATATCTGTCCTCTGAAGCCAAACAACACCCTACCAGGACGTACCGTTGGTCAGTCCATGGTCCGTCGATGGCTTCGGCAGATTTTAAGTTAGGGTCATTTGGTCTTTTCCCTATGTTTTGGGCACCTAAACTATGTCATTTAACCCCTAAACTACGTCGTTTTGGTTAGTTTAAGCCTAGTAACTAAATTAGAACTTGCCCTAGTCAATTCATTCTCCAAAATTCTTCCAATTAGAACGTAAAGAGGAGGAAGTAGTCGACCAAACCCTCTCCAAGAATGCAGCAAGTTTTCCTCATTTCCAGCCCCAAAATCAAAAGATTTATCCATGGAATTCATCACCAAGTATGTGGGATTTCACTAGTGGGTTCCTTTCACCCATTAGGTCCCTAGAATTTAGTCAGATTCTTGATTCCCTTCACATTGTTTAGACCTAGGGTTTCTAGAACTTCAGATAATTGTTGTGATTTAGGTAATAGAGTATTCCTAATCAGATTATCATGTTTTCGTGGAATCGTTGATTAGTTCTTTACATGAAATTCAGATCACTAAATGGGTAGATTTGTTTAGTTCATGAATTACACTTGCTAGATCAGTTTATACAGATATGCATCCTCCAATTAAGAATGTTTCATTATTACTACTTTAATGTTGCATTTTTAGTCAGCATGTCAAAATATTGATCTATCCAATATATTTCAGTTATGTTGTATTGTATAGATTTCCAGTTAGGAGTAGGCTTAACACCGAGTTGGACTACGGTCAGTCACCCTCATAGTCCCATAACTATGTGCCCCCCGTAGGTTTAAAAGTCCCCTCCATGGGCTTTATATTTAGTGATCACGTCGGTCATACCTCTATACCCCTAGCAAGGTATATTGGGTCCTATCGATGGGGAGTATACATCGAACTCCACGTTTAGCTCACGTGGTTTTATGTCAGTTAATAGTAGCTCCCACAATCAGACTATAGTGTATTTAACCTAGTTTTAGATATATTTCAGTATTCAGTTTTAGCATGTCATTTACTTGGTCATTGCATTCAGTTTAGTTCATTTTCAGTATATCTCAGTATATTTATCATGTTTAGATTATACCATTGCTCAGTATGCTTTGTTCAGTTATATGTTTGTTCACCTTATCCTATCCTGCATGTTCAGTACCTTTCAAGTACTGACGCATACTCTGCGCTACATCTTTTCGTTATGTAGGTTTAGGTCCCCAGCATTCAGATCACGTGTAGATTGGTTCCCAATCCGTATTCAGCAGTATCAGTGGTGAGTTCTCATTGTTCGAGGACGATAGACATGTTATTTTACATTCAGTCTTTCGTTTCAGTTTTGCTAGAGTTAGTTAGGGGCATGTCCCATCATCTCTAGTAGTTAGAGGTTTATTTCAGACATAGTTTTATATTTAGCTTTAGCTTGGAGTGAATGTTTAGTATCATTAACTCTTACTCAGTGTTTTTATATTCAGACTATTATTGGGTATTCCCCATAATTTTGTTTATCTTATGATTTAAGCTTCTGCATAGTATCTTTTATTTCAGTCTATTTTAGTATGCTTATGATATGCCAGCTTAGGGTTAGCTTGAGGTCACTCGTGATCCTAGGTCACGCGTTTACATCAAAGGGGTAGCCTCGGAGCATGACAACAGTGGATTGGAATGACTATAATACCCTCAGCTAATAAGAAAAGGATCACAAGCACACATGTTGATACCTCAATTCTACTCACTCTTCTACTATAGTATAAATATGGAGCAACTGAAGAGGTCTAATAGTGCTCACTTGCTTCTTCTGCTTGAATGATGAGCTGGTTTTCTTACCATTAACACAAGTATCACAAACTTTGTCATCTACAAATTTTATCTTTGGTAGACTATGAACCAGGTCCCTTTGACACAAGTTTGTTCAGTAGAGAAGCACTCACATGACCAAGCTCTTGTATCATAGATCAGTATTCTCACCTTAAGCACTAAGGAAAGTAAGATTGTTACTATGAGTAGTGTTCAGATCAGCAATATACATGTTTTTGCATCTCTTTTATGTCAAGATCACCATCGAAGAGATCAAGTTTGTGACCACACATTTTGTTTGATAAGAGCTTAACTCATTTTCCTTTATCACAAATCTGTGAAACACATGGACGATAGTACTTCAACCCATTAACATAGTACACAACTTCAATGGAGTGTTCCACAGACTTTAAAATCCTACCTACACTAAGAATGTACCCTTTCTTTCCATTGCCAAAAGAGAAACCTCCACCTTAAATTGCCTTGAGAGAGAAAGTCTTTAGGTTTCCCAGTCATGCCCTTTGAGAATCCACTATTCATGAACCAACACTTATTGATGCTACCTCCTCTAACTTGCATAGAAAATCACTTGTTAGCTTTGGGAACCCATTTGAGACGGAGTTCTAGTAAGCAGATAAAGGAGTGATAAGAAAAAAATTGTCTAGTAAGGTAGACTGATTTTCTTCAACTCAGGACCAGAAGCACAACCAGGTCCCTTATTCTACATGTTTCTTTGTTTGGAATAAATTTAGAAGGAGTGGTCTATTTGATGGTTTTGTTCAGTTCCTCTTTTACAAGAACCAGGTCCCTCTCCAACACAAGATTTCTTTCAATAACCAATTGCATCTTCATTTCAACAGTGCAAAATTTATTTTCAAGCTCAAGCTGCAAGCTGGTGGCATCGTTCTTTCCTTTAGAAATCATTGTAGTCACCATTTTTATATTTTTCTTCCGTTCTAGATTTTTAGCTTCTAGAACAACCATTTATTTTTCAATATAAGATATTTGAGTAACCAGAGAAATTTTTCCATCTTGAAGATGTCTAGGCTATTATTCAACAAATCATTCTCAGTGGTTAGCTCACCGATCGAATCAATTAGTGCAACAACTATCTTTCTCAATTTTCTAATGGAAAAGATATTCACATTTTGCTTGAAGTTAGATAGGGTTACCTATTCATTATCATCATCCTCTTCTGATTTTTCCATGAAGGCTAACATAGAATCAAATATTTCTTCATTTTTTTTATTGTGAAAATGGAAACATCATCAGGATGTTCAGAATCATCTGAATCACTTGCGGTATTTCCTCAGACGGCTAGAGCTTTCTTCATCACATAATCAATAGTTTCTCTTCTGCTTGACTTGTCAGAGAGACCTGATCCCTTCTTTTGTCCTTGTCTCCTCTAGAATTGATATATTTCTTGTGTTCACCCTTGTGCATAGGGCAGTATTTGATTAAGTGACCTGGTTTAGCACACTTGTGACAAGTCAATTGAGTTTGTAGCCCAGTCAAGATTTCCTTTCTTCAAAAGACCTCCATGTTTTCTCATGTTTTTTAAAATCTTCGGGTGAGATAGGCCATGTTCTCATCTATTTTAGGGATTTCATTTTGTGACAACTTACGAGAAAGTGATGCATCCATTCTAGCATCTTTCTTCCGATCAGCCTCATTAATCGGATCCAACCTTTTGTCTTTAACTTTGAGAATGAGACCGTCCTTTCTTCTATGCATCTCATGAACTTGAGGATGTTAAAATAGAGTATTCAGCGTCAGTACTTCAAGATCCCTTGTCTCCTCGACAATATCAACTTCATCACTCCAAGAACTAGGAAGAATCTCTAGTATCTTAGTGACCTGCTTGCACACAGTGATAGGTTCTTCTAGGGACATGAGCCCATTTGTAATGGTAGAGAATCTTGTATGTATTTTATGAATAGATTCACCTTCTTTCATGGTGAAGCTTTCAAATTAAGTAGTAAGGAAATCTAACTTAGATTTCTTTGTTTGCTTAGTACCTTCGTACACTATTCTCAAATGATCCCAAATTTCCTTGGATGATTCATAGGATGAAATCAGATCATATTCATTAGCCCCAATGCCACACATTAACAGCTTCCTGGCTTTGTGATTTTTCTCAACTTTCCTTTTGTCGAAGTCATTATATTGTTGTCGGGTTTTGGGAATGACCCTTATGACATCCCCATCTTTTACTTCTATAGTTGGGACAAAGGGACCTTTAGGAACAACATCCCATAACGCACTTTCCTCACCCATCAGATAGTCATAAATGCGAATATTCCATCGTCTATAGAACTGACCATCAAAAGGAGGTTACCTTGTACGAGACTGACCTTTTTGCAAGTTTAATGGAGTCGTCATTCCTCACCGGAATCTCTCTCTAGGTATTACCCAGATAGAGAGCCCATGCTCTTATACCAATTGTTAGAATGGATGCGTCCACTAGTGATCCCTAGACCAGGTTCCTCGACAGAATAATAGTGAAAAAAATAAACAACTAATAGTAGATCAGGCACAAGGATTTTACATGGAAACTGATTAAAGTTTCAAGGACACTTCATCCAATTCTAAGTGTCAACGATCGCTAGTCAGTATAAAACCCAACTAAGTGAGTTGGGGTCGAATCCCACAGGGAGCGGTACGTGTTTAAGATTCAATAGTAAAGTGTGAACATGGTCAAATCAGTCATAGGAATAGAAGTTTTTGAATAAAGACATCATTCAAAGCAGGGGGTGACACGAATGTCAAAAGGGAGGTTTTGGTTTGAAATTATCAACTACAACAACAACAAACAATACGAAATAACAATAATGAGACGGGTTCTTGGGATGTGATTCGATTATAGGCTAATATAGACAAATGGGTAATTGCAACTATTAGAAAATAGCTAAATATTAGTGAGTAAGCTAGACTATAGAGGAGGTAAACTTTCTGTCGAACAATTTACCCCAAATCAAGTCGATTTCTCTCGAACATCAACAAGCATGCAAAATTAGAACAACCTACACTTTAGTCCATTCACTCTCGAGAGCTGAATGTGTGGAAAAGGGTTTAGGATTCACTCTCTTGAGCTGAACCCATAACAACCCAATACCCACAGACCATCAATTAATAATCTTAGTTTTAAAACTTCTCTCTTGAGCAAGCCAAAAACACAAGGGTAGAACTGCATTTGCAACTACAATTCTTAAATTAAACCATAATTAATGATTGAATTCACTTCTAAATAGTGTTTAACCTAACAATTAGCAATACCTATAAACTAAATCAACCTATAATCACATAATCACACCCCAAGAATTGGGGTTTTAGCTAGACATTATAAAGCGATAAAAATTGTTACCAAATTGAGTTTCCATCAACTGGGTAAGATTGGTTTTGTCTTTATAATGGTCCAAGTTGAAGAATGTCAAAGACCCACTTCAAATTTCTCAAAAGTGAAAACTTCAATTCTTCAAAGCTAAGGAAAACTAGAGAAAACTTGTCTCACAGTTCAAAAGTTGATAAAAATCTGTTCTAAAGAGTAATTGATATTAAACTAAATATTCAAAAATGTATTTATAATCGCCAAAAATGTGCTTCGAAAAGTCACTCGGCGAAGTAAGTCGGGCTCGCCAAACTACTCGGCGATCCGCCCTTTGGTCATTTCCATCGCTTCTCTGCCTTGGCCTTCAGCATCCTCAAGGTTTGTAACTTTGGGCGATCCAACACTGCATCGCAGAACCACTTGGCGATCTGCAGACTACTCCTTTCTCTCGCCGACTTGGTTCTTTCCTTCAAGGCTTGGCACACTGGAACTTTAGGCGGTCAAGTAGCCATTTGGTGATTCGCCAAGTGGACTTGGCGATCACCAGACTTGCTTTTCTTCAATCTTTCAGCTTGCTTCGTTACTTTTTGCAAATCAGTATCCTTGCTTTGTTCCTCAATCGATATACCTGGAAATCAAGGGTTTTACATCAGTTATTGGCACAAAATAAGCATTTGAGGACACTAAATCTATATAAATAAAGCCCTAAATGAGTTCAAATCTCTAACTCATCAACACCTCCAACTTAAACTTTTGCTTGTCCTCAAGTTCAACAGTTCAAAAGAGATGTCTCAAACAGTGCTACACAAGACGCAATCATTAATGCATACAACAAGACTCAACTTACTCATGCAAGGTTCAATTGTGCACTCAAAGGTTCAAGTTGTGACTCACCATTACCAAAGATTCTCAAGTTCACAATACTTGCTTCAAATGCAAGTTCAAG